>JAHZMW010003763.1:0-31575 GCA_027743745.1 Alloscopus bannaensis
GCCGACATTTGAAATTTTGCTGGCCGGCCGGCCGAACTTGTCGGCCGGCCATCGGCCGGACATGTTTGTCCGAAACTTTCGGCCATTTCGCTCACCCCTAGTGCAGACTAATTATTAAAAAGGTTCTTGTACTACTTTCCCTGCAAAAATTCTTCGCCTGTACAAGTACACCTTTTTGATGTCTCAAAAGTGTTTTTCTTATTAGTATTACGTTGAAGACGGGTCGCTGGGTTACGTGCATTGTCGAGCTTTGAAAAGTACCTTACGCATTGAAAACAGACTTAAGACGCTGCAATAATGGACGATTTATCGCTCAAGATTTATGACATAATTTTCTCTCTGGTCGTCTCTGGTGAGATGCATAATACAGTTAAATCCCGAGGTTTTTATGCCAAATTGAGCATAACACATTGTGCACACTGTGCTCACAGAAGAGTCTTGCAAATAATGACAGTGGGCTAAGCAGGCATTTTATTGTGTAAAGCTGATGTTCTGAAAATTGTTTTTGAGCTTAGTAGTTAGTTGAGTCAGCTCTAAAGTTGTAGGCGAGCCTTATTGCCACACTCACTCCGTCATGTTTTTTCCCCACTTATTTTCGTATGCATAGTAGTGTGATTCTCAAAATCGTAAATTTTCCCTTTTCACGTCCACCAAAATCGGAAAATGCTTGATGTGAATAGTACGTTTGAGGATGGTCAGTAACATGTTGATTTTGATCAGTGACCAAAAAAATGATTCCGTTTTGGCATTGGAACAAAAGTTTTGCATATTGACGCAATTTTATATTTCCACAGTATTTGTACAGGGTCGAAGCATTTTTCACGAGCTGATGCCGTGACCTTTGTGATAAAGCTGTACAACAGTAGTCTGATAATTTTGCTTATTTAGTTGAACATCAAGTACCTAAGTAATATACATGTTTGTAGGAGTATAAAATTAGTTTCATTCGCCTTCAAAAATAGAGGATTAGTTTCATACGTAGAAAGATGTTTATAAATGCTAACAATATATATTAGTAAGTGGTAACAAAATATTGAAGACATGCACTATGAAACAATAATTTAAGCTGTCTTCCTCATGACTACTTCTTGCTGTGCCACACATCGCAAGGAATCTGCTCCCATTCCAAGCAAATTGAACCGAGGTCATCGTGGTCATGCTCGTTGGTGACGACTCTGATCAAGTACGGCTCCACCGAAGCTACGGAAATATCCCAAATCCCAAACATCATCGGATTTGCATTTACGAGACAAGTGAAATGTTTATTGACAACAATACATAACTTACAAATGACGCCTGATGACCAACCGGAATGCTTATCACCTCCTTTCCCACCTCCACCTCCGCCACCTCCCCCTCCTCCAAGAATTGGGATGGGAAACGCTGCAGGGAACGGGAAAGGAATGACTTTGCCACAACCACCCTTTCTCTTCTTGTTCTTTCTCTTGATCGTCTTCTTCCCTTTGGTTTTGAATTTCGGGTGCTTTACTTTCAGAGGCGCTTTGAGCTTCCCTCCTTTTACCTTTCCTTTCGACAAACCTTTCGAAGGGGTCAGTTTAATTTTTACGGGCTTCTGGAGCCCTCCGCTGCTTTTAATTCCACTCCCCTTGATCCCACCCCCTTTGAGTTTGATGACTTTGTTCTTCGGAGATATCAGCGTGGCAGGACTCTTCAGCTTTAGCCCACCAATGTTGAACGGAGTTCCGAGGGCTGTGGATGGCGACTTTGAAGTGTGGTAGCTAAGCTTTGGCTTTACTATCGCGACCTTTGTCCGTTTCAGGGCCGGTCGTTTGTGAGTACTCGTGCTAGGTCTTGGACTGCTGCTGCTCACGACTTTTATTTGAACTGACTTGTCTTCGCTCCCTGTCTCCTCTAACTTGCTCTTGATCCGAACCTCCGTGCTTCGAACAGGCGGAGGTTGAGTCAAAACGCCAACTTTTTTGTAAGCCAGTTTAACTCTGGTTGCGTTTTCTACTCGCGTTCCATTCCTCGGATCCAAGATGCGCACCTCCCGTCGCCTCCGATGAAACGGTGGAGCACTGTGACACTTTGTCCACTACAGAACATTTCAGAGTATGAAAGATGGATCTAGATAGTTGATTAAAATTCTTCAAGATCCACTTACCCGAATTGCACAGAATCCTCGCTCACGCCTCACACAAATCCCGTAATTGAGTCCCACGATATTGGAGTCAAAGTCGTCAACATAATTGAAGCTAGTGAGACGACCGAAGGCGCCCTGATGAAACTGGAGACATCCGCCTGGAGCTGAAACCCAATACATCACAATTTCATTTAATTCCGTAGTCAGTAATTGTTAGGTAGCTGGTTGTACAGAGTCATTAAACAAATCGAAAACAAAGTCGCAAAACTCTTGTGATGCCGACTACATCGTTTTCAGTTTCAAGAGAACGGCTCGTATTAGTCACACTTTTCACATAATTTGCAGGATTACAAATTTCATTCGACAAGTGTAACCACATCTTTGCATTTTGACAAACTCGCCTCACTGAGTGTGGTTCACATGGTTTTGCACAAAAATGAAAATGAACTCGTGTCCTGTACCTGTGTGTGAGGGCTTGGCATATAAAATTCGCTATTTAGGCTAAGAGGATTTACCCGAGTTAATCCGTTCCTTGAGCATAATATTAGGGTCGTCGGAGTGAGCAATGCTACACATAACTGCTCGACTGACGTGTGTTCCGTCAGTTCCTGGTCACTGTTTATTTAGTTATATTTTTTAAAAAATGTTTTTAGGAGGCCACATACCCTGTCGGACCTCGGTGTTGTAATTAAATGCACAATTTTGCACACCAGTATCAAGGTCACTAATACAGGTGTGAGTAATCAGAACCCGTACTTATGCATTTTGTATCATGATGACGATGAGTACTATGCAATATAAAGTGTACCTAATCCCTTGACTTTCCACCTACAAGTCGATTTCGACGTTGAATACAATTTGACTGTTTGCATGCGTAATTTTAAAAAAAATGACAGTACCGATCGGCTGAGAGTTACACTTGATTTTCGCCGTCCGAATTTTCCACCGCCTCCAAGGCGTGTCACTCCCCAAGGACACAATATACTTGACAACAGGGTCAAATCCAACCGGTAGATACACTGAAATACAAATACATAGTTTGCATAATATTATAGGTGCATTTCCATTGTCACTTATTCATGGTTCAATATTTTGTTAAGAGTCAGAACCGTACTGTGATGTCCAGTTAAGTCGCCGCAAAGCGGAGGGAGCTCCACCTCGACGCCATATATGAAGAAACTGTCGAACCGACAAACCCCGTCCTTTTCTGGACGCTGTAGGTAAAACTCTTCAAAGTCGAGTCGGAGCTGGCAAATCCCATCCAACTACCAAGCACAAGCACAAGTTTTTAAAAATCTGTACGCTACATCGTATTTAGTAATTTGCATTGATGCTATTTCTGTTGAGAAATTTAAGTTAAGATTTAAATGAATGAATATTGTTACCTTGCCAATTGTGTGTGCACAGTTAGTCGCAGTCTGACCCACGGCAGATGGATACTCAGGATTCACAAAGTAGGTCCTGTTCAAGGCACTGAATGAGTCGCAACTGTATGAAACTGGAAAAATTCTCAAAGCTCAGATTTACTGCTCCAAAATATTCCTTGTACTAAGTAGATTCACAAGCATAAGCGACTATTGTGTGGAAATCTATGTTTGAGAATCGGAAGGTGAATTATTTAGAATGTCGCCAAATGAATACTTACAAACGCAACACACGCCAAAGCCTGCCGCACAAACTCCAAATGGCCTCCCTCCACGAAGAATGCATTCCTTCCTATTGCAACACATGACGATGATTGAAATACCAAAAAAAGCAAAAAGAATGCCTCATTGTTATCAACAACGCACCTGCTAAAGCACGTTCCTTGGTCGTATCCCACTGTCCAACACTTTTCACTCCACAGAGACAAAACGGACAGAAAGGGTCCCACTAGACAAAAACCATTTCATTACCTTTTAACTCAGTTTGCCTCTTCATCATTCTTTTAATTTCAAACTCAACCAAATACGTGACTAATAAAAAATGAAAAACCAATTTTCAAAACCTCACACGACTTTGCTAGCAATCCGGCCCAGTAATGGCTTTTGAAATGAGGCCGAATAATCGCCAACTTCCGGTCGCTCTCTGCGCTACTCTTGTCCTCTTCATTTTCACTTCCGAAAGACGAGTTTCCAATAGCCCCAAACCGTGCAACACCCTCATTCCTGTTCCCCTCCGACTCACTTTGTGCCAACGTCGTTGGCGTCACAACGAACTCCTTGGGCACCGCTTCCTCTTTGCTCACGTTTTGCGGAGACAAACCAGAAAAATTGTTCCAGTAGCCCCAGACATCATGGTAACTATGAATTGGTGTGTCATCGTCGCCTGTGATTGGAAAAAAGCCACCGTTCTCACCTCCAAATGCTCGCTTAGAGGCGATGGATACATTCGGAAAGCCTATTTCAGAGCTCATTCCTTCTCCAAAATGAGTCCCACTGGACGCACAAAACTCACCCATAAAGCTAACAAGTGCAGCAAGCACGAAACATACAATCTTCGTCATTTTCAAAGACGAGTCAAAAATCACAGTCATAGTTCTAAAAACCTTTGGGGAGAGTTCCTCCCTCTCAAACTCTCAGAATTATTTTGCTCTCTGGTATTATTTTTTCCACAAATTATATTTATTTAATGCACAACTCAATACTGATCACCACCTCCATCACTTGCGCACCCATTTTTTGTCACCACGGTGAAAACGTAACAACTTTCTTCATGATGCAGGCGAAAAATCCACTTGTCGCTAATAACACCCCAAAGGACAGACTGACCACTGATGCTCACCTTGTTCACGGCTTTTATGCGGTTCAGTGACACAGTGCACATGATATGCATCATCACCGTCGTCGTCTAAAGAATGCAAAAGTTTACAACGGCGGCCCCACGGAGGTTTATGGGACTTGACAGGGGACGCGTCACCTTTTTGGTCATTTTCATTCGTAACTCATGCTCACAGCTAACAACACTTGACACTTTCCCACTTTGTGTGTGCCTACGAGAAGCGAGTAACGTTAGAACCTCAACTACACACGGTGTGATGAGTGACGAAGCGAATGTTCTTTTGGGCTGCTTGACAAAGATTTTTCTGACGCTAGAAGCTTCAGGGGCCGTTGTAGTAAGTTTGTCTGAAACAATGCACTAGGGGTTTAATTTCATGTCATCATCAGGGTGAAAAGGGCAATTAAGCGGTCACATTTCTTCCTAATGCTAACATCATGCCCACTTTCTCGTCACTGTTTGCTTACAAATCAGTAAAAAAAACATTATCAACTTTCATTTTTCTTTTTTTCTTTATGAAGGCATTCTTTAAAAAATTGAAGATTTGAAAATAGCCAGACATTGATATAGCCCAGTTGTGAAAATTTTGCTCAGCTTAAATCCAATTTCCGTTGATAATTCTAATCAATTCGGTTTATTGATGAAATGATGCCGCTACATCCTATTTGATGCAATCTCATGTTTTTATATTGATTTTAATTATCCATTGTGCAACTATCCAACATTATGATGTATGTATATTTATCTGAAAGATGTAATTTATGGTGCGGGTGTGCGCAACATAATAATGTGTTTGTCCCCTAAAAATGCTCCACTCCGCATTTTTTCCCTCTCCACCGCTGATATTGCTCCTTCAGTTTCGTCACATATTGACGAGACTTTTCCCTCTAAATTGATACCGAGAGAGAGAGATTAGAAAGACCCATATATTTATTGTAAGCTGCTTAAAAGAGCATTCATTTGAGAGTGTGTTACAGAAAAAAAGAAACTTTTATCTCCTCTTTTTACCCACAGCACACACCACAGAGCATCATCACATTATACACACATTGTAATGTATGGCATACGCCTTTTAAAAACGTTCCCGTTAAAACGAACACCTTGAGTTTTAGAGAAGACCCGACTCTCTCTACTCTCCGAATTTCTTTTTATAACGAAGAGAGTTCTACGAAGAGAGTAACAAGAAAAATATTGGGAGTAAATAATATGGTGGTGAATGCCACAACGTTGACAGGCTGAGCGTCCCATGAATTTACAGCCTCCTCCGGCATAATCCACCTGTGAGTGAAGCGAATTTAATGCTTCCCATCCCATCACTTCAGCTGTTGGCTTTCCATCATTTTTTTCTCTCCATTTCTCCTTCGTCGTCTTCCGTTACTCCGGTTTTCCTTCTGTACTACAAGGATGCAAGGTATCCTCTCTCTGAAAAGATACTAAACTCGAACTGAACAACTTGAGAATATGTCCTGACAAATGGGGACCAAAGCAGAGCAAGGTTATCAACGAGCGGACAGATATAATCAAAGGAAAGAAAAACACTTTTGTTTCGCCTTAATAAAGACAACTAGAAGAAAGGTAAAGAAATGCTCAAAGTTTCCGAGTTTTTTTTTACAAAAAAAGCAGTGAATTTGAAGGTGTGTCTGCATACCGCTAGTAAAGTGTAAAATTGGAGTATTTTCATGGAAAGTGACGAGGAGCATATCCATAAAATTTGTAAATGCGTCCCGACAAATAAACGCAATTAGTGTCTCTCTCCTTCCCCTTTCTTCCAGAGAGTGCAGACATTTTCTCTGACTCTCTCTCATTTGACACTATTTGACATTGTCAACTCGACTACATTACAAAGTATCCCGAGGGAGTCTTTTTTCTCTCTGAAACTTTCAAACAGAAAAAAAACATACACCGCATCAGCGTTCCTCTCTGCAATCGTTGAAAACATTTAGAGTGTGTAAATGATCTGCAGAAAAGTGTGAGACTGAGGAGACACGATTGAGAGAGAAAATCTGTGAAAGAATTGAGAAAAAATGGTGCACCACATTTTCTTCAGCTTTTCCCTAGACGTCGATGAAGAAATGTAATACATACTTGAGAAAGAGGAGCATCTTTTTACACGTAACGCTTTTTAGGACGTGCCTATATATCACAAATACATGTACATATACATATATATATACTTTCGTTGCAAGAAAAGTGTAAATGCACGCTTCTTTTCAGTCTTGAACATGCTTGCACATCGTCAAAGAGAGATTCTTTACGGATTTCCTCCATTTCTACTAAATGGTAAAGTATCCTTTTGTGCGAGACAAGAAATCTTGTGTTTCTCTCGTAATGCACAATCACTGTTTTCAATACGCCGCACACCACACCACTCTCCGCTGCCAGGATAAAGCGTTCCCTTAATTCCTTTTTTGTGTTGTTGACTCCATTTTACACAATACCAAATTATGGTATTCACATAACCACTCACATAATTCCTTGTCGAAGAAGCAGTGCTTCATTAGCGAGCATCCTGTAAGCTGTAGATGTTTGTAATTGAGATCTACGAAAGAGAAACATGCCTACTTTCAATTAGTGAAAACTGTACCGCAGTGCGAGTCTATTTACTGGAAATCCTAATGAAAAAATATGGAGGTGTAGCGAGAAATTATTGTTAACTTCCATTCCCATTACGGCTCCCACCGCCATAATCGTTAATTACCAGTAGCGTTAGAGGCTAATGTCGCTTTCTCGTTGGCATACATTGTCGGTCGTGACGGTTAGCTTCTGTTTGTGCTAAAACCCCTTTTTCGTAATGAATGTTCACCAAACGCGGATTGAAATGGGGTTTTACGTCTCTAGTTTTAACTCAAGTGATGTAAACCAGGGACTTGAGAGTATAAAAAGCATTTTTGAAAGGGAATCCCTTGAACCATATGAAAAATTTTGTGGGTGCAACTACTACTCAACAAACATTTGTTTGCGTGTCTCTAAAACGAAGGGATCTTTCGATATGACAGTGTAAAGTGATCCGAGCAGACAGACACTTTTACTCTCATCTGAGATAAAAGTGCATCAAACGTGGACGCACATGAGTGCAATACGCATGATATTGCTTAAAAGCAGATGAATTTTTGTTAGAATTACACGTAAATGTTACTGACCATAGGGTAAGAAGGATTTGAGTGAGGGTGGCCCTTCGTTCAAACGTATCCTTTTCTTGAGTGCATTTAAAAACTTCAATAAGTCTGTATATCGCAGGATTATTTGGAGCAACAAGTTAAACCGTGCTTCAGACACACTGAACGTCCAGAAAAAAACTGAGCAGGACTGTTTTGTGTACGACACATTGGCAGACAAGCACGGAGACGTGATGGTAGCAAAAAAAGTAGCCTGCTCAAGGAAAAAAAGGGCCCAGTCGGATTGAATGATTTGAAATGCATTCAGTTTGCACTACTTGTTGCATATGGCCCTTAATCTAAAGCTAGTATTAGACATGGGATCTGACATCATGACAACGACATTCGACATAATTCAGTAAAAGGCACTTTTGTGCCTACACAAACCAGAAGATTTTTTTAAAAAAACAAGGTTCATTCCATCCTTCTGACGACATGCTCACTTTGCTTCGTCTAGAGAAAAGGTGGCAAGGTTGAAGGGAATAGGAGAGAAGAACGGAGACGTTAATATGAATTACAACAATCCTTTTTCTGTCTTTCTCCTCTCAAAAAAGCTGTAGTGATTGCGTTACAAGCATGTATTCCAGTGAGTGAGTTCCCCCTGTGAATTTATATGCGTCCCCGAAGGCGCATTAGTAATTGTGTAAAAATGTAGGGAAAGAAAGATATCGGTTTCACTTTTTCCTCTGTCTCTCCCTGGCTAACGAGAAAATCCACTTTTCAAACACAAAACCTATAAATATGCTGTTGTCTCTTGTACTTAACAAAAATTTGGAAACGTCAATACTGATGACATTCACTCTCCATCGCCTTTTCTCACTTCAGCGAAGATACTTACTTGAGTTCAAAAATCCACCGAAACCAAACCGTCTGGTTTACACTAAAACAACAAGGTCACTTTCTCGGTTTCAGAAACATGGGAAACAGTTTAGCTAAACAAAATGGTACATGTATCATTTTTTTAAAAACGGAACAAAGCGTTATTGCTACTCAATTGCGATGTAAACTTTTTCTTTAAAAAAAACTTACTGGAAGTGTATACCAAAGTGCTGTTTTCGAGTAGAAAACTAAAGGAACTAATTGAATTACACGATTTGTTATGAATACGGTATAGCTTCTGTGACAGGCAAAGGTGCTCAGTAACAAAAGGATTTCGTGTAAAATGGGACTTGATTTCGGTGATACATTTGTATTTTGTTAAAAAAAACTCAGAATCTCAGGGCGTGTGCTTTTCTGTGGGCACTCTGAAATGAGTTCGATGGAAGGAGATTGTACAAAGGAATTTACCACTCATTGTACATACGCGCGAAGCGACACAAAATGTTTGTATTCACAAATCATCCCAGTTTACAAAACATACGTAGCGTAAAGTTTGTAAATTTCGAGTCAAAATAAAAACAACAATGAGGGAGAAATGGATGAGAATGTATTGGAATTTAGTGGATCATGTGTATCTCCATTTTATAATCTCATGATATGTACACTGCCACGATGGAATCAATACGCCATGTCAAAACGAGTGTCGTTGAGCTACAAATGGAAAATTCACGGAGCATTCACAGTTTGTTTATTATGCGAAAAGTATGCTTTGATGGTTGAGCGAAGAAATCAGCGTCAAACGTGTGCTTTTAAATCAATCTTGTTCTTGTGACTTCGCTCCCAAAGACTTGAGTTATTGTTGACTGAGGTTCGTGTAATTTCTCTTTTGGACATGAGCAAGCTTGATTTTGGGGAGATGTGAGAGACTTTGGGAGGATTGTTGTTGATGAAGATGACTTACTTGTTAGTGTGCCACATAAATTGCTTACAAAACTTCAACGAAATGATTGTGGGGATCCGTTGAGTGTAAACGGAAATCAATCAATTTGTAGTGAAAGGATGAATGAGTAATTTTACTAGATCGAGTAAAGAGTACGTATAAAGTTGATTTATTTCACGTTCCCTCTCACATTGCCCCATGCATACAATATCAGCAGCAATCATAATGATAACATGTATTTCCAGTCAAAAGGTACACTTACATTGACATTAAAATACAGACACAGTCTCGCACAAACACGCTCACTCGTCGTGGTGTACACAGTTGAACATTTTCAAGATTGACGAGACACCAAAACTTGCACACGCACACACCAAATCTGATGTCAAAAACATCAAAATACACACACTTTTTACAAGTCAAATGTCGAGCAAAAATTTACTCTCTTGAACACACACAGACACGCTCCACTCTCTCCGAACGTATACATGAATAATATCGCATAATTCTTTCGAAACCACCACTACCCCTTGTCATATCTCAGATTGTGCATTAACTATCAACTAAAATCATAGCAAACGCTTGTCCACACTATTATATTGCGTAGTATCTATGTTATGCTAGTAATCCAGTATCAAATTCTCGCGAACTCTAGTAATACCACATTTCTGTTTACTCCAATGTGTTTTTCGTCGTATGAAATAGTGTCTGAAACTACGTACACCGAAATGGTAATCATGAATCATGTAGTTGTAATTAGTACGTGCTCCTTAAACAGAAGGAAAATGACGACTTATACAAAAATGTGAAGATTATTCTTTTGCAAATAGCAAAATACGAAGAAAAACCTCTATACCATAGTATTACCCTTGCTTCTTAAAATACGTCAATAATTTAGTGCACATTACATAAAAGCCTGTAATGGATACACAATGCGAAGACTGTGAATCTCTCGACTTTTTAGAAGAACTCAACTCGTACACTCTCTTCTCGCAAAAAGTGTTATTTATATTTTTTCTTGAAGATTATGGATATGGTTTGTTTGTATGTCGCCGGAACCGTGTGTATTTGACAACTATAAACAACTACATAAATAGTACGCACTCACACTCTGCTGTACAAGCTTCAGAGAAAATATTGTATTTACAAAAAGAGGAATCACGCAATGCGGCTTCCTTCCCTCCCTCTCTCACAGAACGAGAAAAACATCGTGTTGAGCTCGTTGTCGAAGTCTCCCCAAAATCTTTACTCATACAACAATCAAACGGACGAGTCTTTCGCTAAACTTTGAATCATGACATACGCTAAAAAGAAAGTATGGAAGCTTTGTGGGAAATGAGTTCTTGAAAAATGACTATGAATACCTATATGGCAAAAAGTTTACACATCACGTTTACCCTTTGACACTCAAATGTCATACAATGGAAAACTTTGTTCAGCATTATTTTATTCTAAGTAATTGAAGGACGTAGAAAAATTTTGTGATATTTTGCTTGGTTTTCTTTCCTCATGTTAATCCATTGATTTCACTTGTTCCCATAAAATTAATACAGAAACACCTCATAATTTTGCATCACCAGACCAGTAACTGTGATAATGATGCATTTGAGACGGGGCACAAGTGCCACCATACGCTCCTGTGGTTGGTCCACCGAGCCCAGCTCCAAGTTGGTTGTAGGGAGAACTCATCGACGTGAGTTGCGAGGTTTGAACTCCAGAAAAGTGGTTTTGAAGCTGGAAGACAAAGAGAAAAATAATTCAACATTGCTGCTATTACTTTGTAGAGGCAACGATAGCAAAGACGTTAGTTCCAATCGTCAAACTATCTGTTTATCACGTAGAGTCAAGTTGAAGACGTGAGTCTCAAATGGCAACATGACCGGCAAATGAATTTGATAAACAACAATTCTCAATGGAAACAATCCTTGCCAGGATTCTCATTCTTTTCTCGCCATTTAGTGATCTTGTTGTATCACGCAACATTTTTGGGAACATTAGTCAGTGCAAAACAAAACGACAAAGATTCGAAGGAAAACGAAAGAACATTATTGCGACGGAATAAAATGAGTGAATTGAGCGATTATTCAAGTTGACACGTTTCAAGAGGGAAAAAAACGACGACGTTTTACAGTTAAAACTGGCTTATTGAAACGCATGCTTCGTGAGCATGAGACCTGTCGTTCTTTCTGAGTGAACAAAAAAATGCATAATATTGGTAACGATACGACTTCGTCAGTATTCCCACTAAATATATCACGCAAAGAAAAAGATGTCTCTGGTCTTAATCCTCTTTTTGTCTTTGCTGCCAACTCACGAACTTGGAAAAAGAAGTGGTTTTTTTACAACACACAAAGCCCAATAACTCTTGCGTTTGAAACGAGGAGCTCGTTTGAAAAACAGCACGTTGTTCAGCAAGACAGAGAAAGTAACTAAAAAATTGAGGAAATGCATTTTGGGAACGCAAATCTGCTTGACACAAGCTTGAATGATTTGCGCGTTTCACAAAAACATGATAATCAACGAAATTTCTCCTCTTAAAAGCACTAAACCAAAATTGCTTATCGAAGACACACTACTTGCTTCTGCTTAGCCCGAAATGATAATATTTTTACAAAGATCTACTAAAGAGGTACATAAATATTACAAGGATGAGCGTTCGTATAAAGTACAAACCTGACACATTTGCGGATACGTTGGTAATCCTTGTGGGGGCAATGAGGCTCGAGCCACCGAGCTGGCCGATGGATACGGGAATTGGGAAGATGTCTGCATAGCCGATAAGCTCCACGGGGATGAGCTGTGTGTGAGGAACAACAATAATATTTACTTGTTGACACTACAACATTTGACCAATCTTGGATGACGCTTGCTGTCTCACAAAAAGGTACACCATTCTGTATCTCATGTCAATGCTCATGACTTCCATCAAATTTTAGAGGAAATTCTAATATATTAATGCTAATATTCATGTCCAAGAACAGAAGTACACTGCACAAAGTTCCCAGGAAAACTTAAAAATCTACCGTGAAAAGGAATTTCAAGCGCACACCAAAAAAAAATGGAGATCACACTAAGACAAATGGGGACGATGAGCGAGATTAGATTAGCGCGACGACACCGCATGAGTAAAGGCAGGGAAATATTTTATGTACGTATATAATGAGCATGAAAAAAACCGTTAAGGCTGTGTTCGGAGTATTCTTTTATTTCAGAGCAAAAACATGAAAAAAAACTAATTCTTTACATGACTCCGGTTTCCAGAGATGGTGCAATTAGCTGATGTAGATTACAGAGAAACAGAGGGAAGCAAGAGAAGGTACATGTCGCTTTTTATACTTCCACAACGATGATGATGATGTATGCCTTCAGAGTTTATTGCGGAGCAGAGATATATCATGATGACAAGAGAGAAACCCGAGGACAGCCCATTTGCTTGTTATCATTTCACGCTCAATTAGCACCGTTTGCCAGCCAAATGAGGAGAGGAATTCAGGATGATACTCAACTCAAGTCAACTCCCTGCCTTTTTTTCTGGTGAAGGAGCCAGACTCGATACACGCTCCGATTTTTAGAGAGGGCAAACTCCAGAGATACCAGGAGCTATACAATTACACGAAAGGTGTGTTCGCCTTGGAAACTGAAAGTGATACTTTTGCTCACTTTTATTTCTTTAGTCACTCATGGAAGTGTGCTCTTTTGGTAAATTCACCTGCTCAACAAAAGCATTTATAAACAATGTATGTATTTTTTTCATTTCCTTAAGTCACATGTCTAATAGTTCAAAGTTCGATGTCATGTGTCTTGCATCCTACTCCATTAACTTTATTGCGTGAGAGTAAGTGTGTGACTGACCTCATATATTTTTGTCTTCACTATTTATTCACTTAAATCTCCAGCTTAGCTAAGTTTTATTGATGACGATTTTGCATGGACATCAAAAAGTCAAGACAACAGCAGAGAAATCATCAAGAGGCTAATGCGGGCGAGAATGTGATGTGCGTGCATTATGTATCATTTCGAGATGTGAGAGACGATAATAAACGTTTTGTTGACTCAAAGAGATCATGAGATGCGATAACAATTAAAGATGCAAGAAGTAGCACTTGTCCTTTATGACATGAAAATCTAACCCAATAATGATTACGACTTGGAAGTTGACCTTTTACACTGTGAAAATTGACTTGTTTCTATGCGAGTGTGACATTCTTGTTGAAGCTCTTCAATGAATGGAGAGGCAGAGAACAAAGGAGTCAAGCGAGAGCAGAATTATGATGTTCTAATTTTGCAGTATAAGCTCTTTGTGATGATGACTATTTTATAAAATGGCTGGCATCAATAGATAAAATTGACACTTGTATGATTTGAAAGTACCTGATTAACTGTTTTCCATTTATGCTAGGGTTAAATAACTGACTCTAAACTTATTTTTATTGTTTGTACCATGTCTTTGAAGCGCCACTTAGAGAAATTGGGGGCAAGAAAAAAAAGGAATTTCGTAATGTCAAGTACCTTGCATAACCTGGCGTCGCAATCAAATTCCGTGAGAATGACCCATAAATTCTCGGGTCCAAGTAGGATTTCGGGTACGGACTCGTTTTGAACTGGCGTGCTTTCATTCGCTTCCGTCGCTTGTAGTTGCCGTGCTCAAACATATCTCCGCACTCTGGGGCTATGCGAGACAGGGGAAAATTCACAAAAAAACGAGGCTTATACATCATCCCCATTAATTAGAGTTGTCGAACATTACTAATTATCCATTTACACATTACAATGGTTCTCTCTTCATCATCAACATTTCAACTACTTCTCCATACTCTAAACACCGCTCTTGTGTAATTTTACTCTCGTTTTCGCTCGCTCATCTAACGCAACCATCTTTACGAAACGGCGTTCCGTAGTTGTTCAAAAGATTTGTGAGTGTGTTCCAACAATTTGGTGGAATGTCATGGAATGAGCGTCTCGCACATTAAAGCTTAGCTTTAAGTTCACACTTTAAAATCCCGACTAAAGCAGGCGAAAAAAAAATCCGTCATGAGGTAAATTATTGAGTTGTGAAGACTCTCTCTTTTCCCTTTTTTTCTCAACGCTTTTAGTACATACACGAAGATGCAGGTTAAAAGAGAAGCTCATTTATGCGTGGGAGGGAAAATGCCGAAGATTTTGCTACGTGTGATGTGTGTCGTGTTGCCCGCTGTACACATAATAAGCTTTTAACAAAAACGCACTCTTTCCGTTTTTTTTTCTCGAGGCTGTAGCTTTACGAGAAATATACGCAACTCTCTTCTCTACAGGGATGTACGAGAGAAATAGGTGATGAGATGTTTACAGGGCTATAAAAATGAGTTTATTTTGGTTACGGAATGGGGCTCACATTATCACTATCGACGGGCAATTTTGGCACTTTAGAAAAAGCTTGGATAATGACATCGTAAATTCACCCTTCCCCCTCAGAAAAAATACGAGTATCACACACGACATCTAGAGAACTCTCAGTTTTTAGCTTGCATCTTCCTCCAAATCTCTTGTATTTATATATACGCTGTAACGACACAAACACACTTCATCTCGGCGACACAGTGGTGGTGTGGTGATGGTCGTGGTGTGCTAAATGGATGTATGTAGATTTTGTAGCTAATTAGCCTTTCACATTTCACATAATCTTTTTCC
This sequence comes from Alloscopus bannaensis, assembly GCA_027743745.1. Classification (NCBI taxonomy): domain Eukaryota; kingdom Metazoa; phylum Arthropoda; class Collembola; order Entomobryomorpha; family Entomobryidae; genus Alloscopus; species Alloscopus bannaensis. Next base: position 15,443 of record JAHZMW010003763.1, read on the forward strand.
ATTTACATTCCCAAGTCGCTGGTGCAAATCACTATCACGAATTATTGAAAGAGGGAATAACGAATTTATATTGGGCGTTGAAGTACAACTCGTCAAGTGTTGACTGAAATAGCTTCACAATTACAGTAGCTCCAATGGCTTTTATTATGTGCATAATGGAAAGTAGGATGTTCTGATGAAGAGAGAGAAACGATCCCAAAAATTTGGCATTTCTCAATAAAAAGACAAAATAAATTGGGAGATACAAATGTGAGGAATACTTGAAGCGAGAAAATGCGGTTGGTAATTAAATGTGTAGCTACAAATTGATGAACATGTTTTTTTACCAATAGAGTTATTAGAGTCATTGTTGACGTCCTTGGTTTGCTCAGTGGAATTGCTGGAGGATGGATTGCCTCCACCTCCCGTTCCCTTACCCTTGGCAGGTGTCCCATTGCTTACCGCCACCTTGTCATGCTTATCTTCAACAGAGGACACGTCACTCTTCCCACTGCTCGAGCCTGACAAATGAGACATCCTTACTTTCGGGTGGTGACTCAGGCCTGGGCTCAAGTGAGAAGTGGAGCCTTGAAGAGGCGGTGGTGGATTGTTGTCGTTATTAGTGGGGAGTTGATGATATTGAAGGGGTAGCGAGTGGGAATGTTGGTTGGCTAAATGACGACCTTCAAGGCTGTCTTGTCGGGACTGCAAGTCACTGTCAAGATGTCCATGCCCAATGTTGTGGGACTGATGGGTATGGTGAAGGAGGAGGTGGTGGTGGTTATTGGGGTGGAAACTCATTTCCTGATCCGCCGTCCCTGATCTCGGACTCGAGGCTTCTGAGTCGCTCCGAGAGCCCTTTAGGGTGAGTGCGGAGAGTTTGGTGGAGTGATGCTCGAGTAGCTCACCCTCCTTGTTTAGGTCAGCCTCCCCTTCCAAACTGTGACTCCGGGTTGAGCACCCAGAGAAGGGGAACTTGAACTTGACATTGTTGTTGTTGTTAACACAGAGGGAAGAAGAAGTGCCTCCAACGGTGGTGGTTGTTGGACTCCTTGTGTACACTCGACCACCACTCCCACCGGCACAAAGGGCGGCCACCACTCCGGTGCTGCACAAGTCGAGAACTGCACGCGACGACGACGTTGTGGTAATTTGGGAATGATGTGGAGGTTCTCCCAAGTCCAAACCTTCTCGCGAATCGCTTTCTCGAGCGCCCAGTCTCTCCGCTGGGTCTCCCACCTCGAGCGGATGTGCGTGGAGGTGGCTAATATTATGATGGTGTTGCCGATGAGTCAAAACCCCTCCATGTTCATTTTCATCCTCCCTGTTCTCCACACCGTGATCAATAGCGGCTCGGTCGTCGGGATCGTCGATCCCTTCGACAATGTGGAGAGTTCCCTCCTCATCACAACTCTGGTCCTGCTCATGCATCAACTCCTCTGCAGATGCTGACAAAATTTGTGGCGACATAATGCTCACATTATGGTGGTAGTGAGGGGGGTGATGGTGAAGGGAGCTGTAATGACTAATATGACTAGTTATCACTGGAGGAGCAGGTGGTGGCGTGGTGCTCGACCCAACTGACGTCATGTAATTCACAGCCGCCGAACTCCCTCCCGCTGGAGGCGTGTGCGAGCCGAGAAACCTCATCGGAACGATTTCATTTCCTTTCATTATCGACAACCGATCTTGACCACCGCCGGCCCCACTTCCGCTGAGGAAGTGGGAGTACGACTTGAACAGTTCTTGTGGAGAGTGTGGAGAGATCTGAAGGGGATGGTGGTGGTGATGATGTTGAGCTTGGTGATGATGGTGATGATGATGAGAATGGACTTGACTGTGGTGGTGGTGGTGGTGAGGGGGATGATGTGGGGACGGTGTGCTCATCGGTACTGGAGGAGATAGCTCACCCCCTCCACTTCCGGAGGACGCTTGTTGGTAATGCAAAGAGTTATACTGGTGTTGCAGGTGCTCGTTGTTGGTACTACTGCTGTTGCTACCACTCGAGTGGAGATGAGCGGCTGGAGGTGGTGGCCCGTCGAGAACCATGCGCTCGGTCTTGACAGGAAAGTAGGACTTGAAGCAGGATATCGGCATGTTGACATTCATTATAATTTTAGATGCCGAGAAAGTTCACCTTTCACCAACACTCCAATAATTATCACACACTTATCATCTCTATCTTCTTGCACTGATCACATTAGGAAATCCTGAAAAAGTCATATAACACAATCCTTTAATTAAACAAGAATTCAAAAAAAACAATAGTCACTTAAAATCAACGATATCGTTAGCGCATTCATTCGATGCTGTGAAAAGTGTCATGTCATCCCGTCAAGCATTTCCATATCAACTGCCACACCGCATACACAGAAATGTGCACATTACACAAACCCTGAAGCTCTGTAACGAAAGGGAAAAACTCTCCTTTCTTTCACCAAATCATCGCCACACACAATACGCTTTGACATTTTTTTAAGTTACACAAGAGACTGAAATGAAAGCGGATAGGTTTTCCAAAAATAGGGGATAACATGCATCGTTGGGAGTGCTTTATCGGATTCTCTCTCTGTCTTTCTCTGTGTTTCAACAAGGATGATGAGAAGACTCGAACACGGAAAGAAAACAACGTTTTTCTCTCTCTTTCTCTCTGTCGTTTTCCTCCACTCAAGTAAAGCTGAAAAAGCTTGATGTTGATGAGCAAATGGGGTTTCGAGTGACGTGAAACAAGATGAAGGAAAAAACTGTTCTCAACAAAACATCAAGAGATGGAAAGACAGAGAGGTTAAATTGTGTAATACGTATAAATGGAAAGGGGAAAAAAATACGCATTAACAAGCCGGAAGGATCTCTGACCTTTTTTTAACAAGGTGATTTTTAAGGGTGAGTGAAGAGAAGGGAGTTGGGAAAGAGGAGAAAGGATTTTTCCACTATCATACGGAAAAATTACACCAAATGTATCCATTTCACGATGCTATCAGGATTCTCAGAAATCAGTGAGTACATTTTCCACCAAGTAAAAGCTTCCTAATCCTCTCTCTCTGTACGTAGATATAAATACCTGTCATGTAATTTTTGCTCATTTGGAAAAGAATTGAGAGATCAAGTGTCAAAAATCACTGTAGGAACTAAGAAAATGATCAGGAAATTGAGAATGGGAAAGAAAGCGCGTAACACACCCGCTAATAATGTGAGAGCTCGATGATCATCTTATATATTTTTTATATAAAAGGTTCACAAGACCAACAGCAAATTAGGACGTCGGTGCAACCATTTTGACGTGTCCACTAAAATGTTTTGCTGTACGTTTAAATAGAAAATAAAAGATGAAAATGTCAAACGGGACAAGAATTCGAATCGACATTGGTTTAGCAATCACTGCAGAAAGTAAGTAGGACGACTTTTAATAAAAGATGCAGTAGCATAATTTTCCTTTTCAAATTGCTTCACAGCAGCAGCATAACGTTGTGATCAGTTTGAGACGAAAGGCCATTCAGGATGAAATGTGTCACCGTTAAAACTCGTGTTTATAGTTGCCACAAAATTGCGCTGAGGTGACAAAATTCCTCACAACTCTGACACACGCGCGCAGACGTAGACACATTACATTATTATTATGCGTGCTTCAAAAAAAAAGATGTACATGACAGACTAATTTGATGACCATGAATTAATATTTCTCTGGTTCCGATAGCGTCAACTCAAATTGCACAAACGTTTTCCCTGTCGCTACGACGAAACAACTGTAAGGCACAAAAACTTCGTCATCATCACCAATAAAATGTTTTGCTCCTACAAAAATGCAGTTTGACATGACACAAATAAATACACGAGTGCAAACCTCGCATTTTCGAACAATTGGGGCATGTTGCGAAATCGTGAAAATTTCCAAGCTCCGGGGCTGCTTGAACTTATTTATCTAACATCGTCACATCTTGTCGCCTGTTTAATACAGGGAAACTGTCAAAAGATGAGGTGAAACACATAAAAATGTGTGTGTATTTATGTTTTAGTATTTAAAGTGCAATTTAGGGGGAAAGGGAGGAAAAAAGGTTTTCCTTACTTTTCGAAATGTTTTGAGCTGAGAGAGAAAGAGAGAAAAACTCATACAAACAATATTTGTATCAGTGTAGTATATGCACGAAGAGAAGGATGGTATAATATGGAGTGGAGGAGGAGGAGATAATAGTGTGTTCCTTTTGAAATCAAAATATTTTCGTTCTTCATCTCTCAAAACAAACAACGACACACTTTGATCATCAAATAGGACTTTCTATACACTCTTTTTCTTGTGTGTATCCTTGTGTCGATGTTGCGAACAATAAGAGGAACACAACACAAAAAAATATACAGAAAAAAGTTGTGCAATCGAGTTCAGTAGTTGTATATACGATCTTATTTCGGATTTGCGTGGTTGCTGTACCTATTATTGTGAACGTGCGAATTGGACTTGTGTGAATTTGTATTAGTTGGGAATAGTTTGCAATCAATATATGAATTCAAAGAGATTAGAGAAAGAGAGAGAGAGATGAAAGCATACAATAAAAATGGTGTTTTTACCAACAAAACTCAGCGCGTTTTCACAACACGACTAAATCATTCATTCGTTCGCTAAACCCTACAAGTTGTAAGCGAGAAAGGGATGGGAATATGGGGGATATTATGGAGAGTGAAAAGTTGACACAAATCATTCACTGACATCATGGAATTCGGTACGCGAGCGAGCTCTAGTTTGTACATGGGATCGTCATCAAACCCTCAATCAAAGCGGGGGCAATATTAGTAAACAAATGGAGAGGAAATTGCGCAAATATTGTGTTTCTTTAATTTAAGAGAAAAACATACGCATTTCCTGGTTACAAACAGAGATATGATTTCAACGATTAGACATTTGCACTCTTCCTTGAACTTTTGATGATTACGAGACATTTTTCCTAATGAAATTTGAGCCGTTGCTGCTCCAATTACAGAAGCAATCAATGCATATTTTTTTAGAGCTGTAAACAAATTTTTATTTAAATGTGGCAGGAGGAATGGGAATGCGTAAGGTTGATTACTCATAAAAATTGTCGCTGCGAGGAACACAGCGCGTGTTTGTACATTTCTATGTCTGGATGACGTATGGCGATGCAATTTTTTTGTCTTGTTGAGGATTATGATATTATGTCTTGACAGTGTGTGACTTGTCACTCTTGCTAAATAGTCGAGAGTTCGTGCTTAGACATCTCCTTGTCATACACAACACAAATGTGAAGAGACACAGAGTTTCCTTGCACTCGAGACAACAACGGACGCACTGACGAGACGAAGTATGCTTGGAAAAAATACAGAAGAAAAATTCAAGGTTGTTTTTTATGATGAGGAACCAGATAAGATGAGAATTACTACAGCTATTCATTCAACAAGTTATGCATGAATGAAAGTGATATTGTCAAGCTATTAGCACTCTCTGGACAACCTGTCAACCCCTTCACGTTACAATCATTGTCGAGATTCAGTTGGGATGATAATGGTTTTAAATGTCAGAGGAGAAAAATAATAATTACAGTTTTGTATTAATGCTTCAGAATGAATGCTTATTGGCGAAGTCGTTTCAAGTGCAGTTTATATTTTATGAGTTAAACAACAGTTGCAGACCTGGCGCACGTGTCTAGCGTTGAATGATGTTGACGAGAAGCATTCAGGATGTTCACGGAGAGTATATTCATGACATAAAAATGTAACATTACTCCTGGAACAGTCTCAAAGATTTACAATTCCAAGTGTACTCACTTCAGAAAGGTTAAATCCACCGGTTGATTGAGATTTTATGGGGGAATTTGTAATAATGATATCTAAATTTTCCAAACACTTAATCACAGGATCATTAGTTTTTTTAGAAAGTCTCTTAAAATCCTTTGTCAATGTCAATATTAAAAAGATGTTGATAAAATTTCGCGTCTCAAACAGTACTGTCACCGGACGCTTAGCGTATTAAGCGAGCTTACTCAACTTATAGTTTTGGAAAATCAGGTATGATATATGATAATCAATCCTTAAAACTTGTTTCTTTACCTTTCACAGCATAATATGCGCACTACCACACAACTCGCCACAAAACACACCTTGCTCCCGTAAAAAGTCAGTCTCTTATTGGTCAATCCTCGAAAGCTTGCCACCATTCCCATCTTTTATTTCACCTGTGGCTTCACACCTTCCGAAAGAACTTTCCTTTCACTCATTCTCAATGACATCACTTCTCACGTTTTTTTACATCCCAAAGCGATGTGTTTTACTACACAACTCTACACGTGTCTCACACTACCCCACACAAACTCTCATTTACCAACAACGCACACTTAACATGCCAAACTTCTCTTGAATGCTGCTACGCGTATATATATATCCCTGTTTTTTGACAAGGGATTCTCAGACTTTCGAACAAAGTGTTCAACTTGAGTAAAAAAAGCACACTTACACACTCCACATCCTCTGTCAACTGTCATGCCTCACAACTGTGAAATGAGCGGTGGAAAAAAATACGTCCTCATCTTTAAAAGCTTTTCCTTCACACACGTTCGCACGTTGACACGGTAAACGACAAGGGAAGAGTTATTTTTTCACTGAACCTTTTTACATCTTCTTTGACACAGAGAGGCAGATTGTGTTCTTCAACCGTCCTTTTTCCATCATGAAAATCTTGAGCAGAAAAAACCATGTAATACGCGCTGCTCTGTGAGTGAGTATGCGTAATCAGAGATGTGACGATGATAATACATACACTCTCGTGCACTTTTCTCATCTTGCCTTCTTCCTTCCTTTCTGCCGTCTCTTTGGTGAGATATGGAAAATGCTCGGAAAGATTTTCATGCGCCCTGCTCTATTCAGCGTGCATGTTTTTTTTCTAGCTTTTTTCACAAAGAGGCGGATCTTGCGTTCGGATTTCTCTCACTCTTCCTTCATGAAGAAGACACGCGAGACAATACTATATGAGAACGATGATGTGCGGATCATGAGCGGAAAAGTGGAGAGATGTGATTTGTCGGATGTTTCCTACCAAGGAACAACAACGTACTGCCTGCTCGTAAACTGTGAACTTTTTTGCACAAGACGTATCTCTCAACGGCTCCCCGATTTCTTTAATGGAATCAGTGTTTTATGAAAAGCGTGAGCATTTTGGAACTCCCTTTTTTGCATGCTCTGTGAGTACACGATGCAGAACTCGGTGGTTGGGGAACATGCATAAGCGTATGCGATAAAAAGCTTGGAACAAAGACGTGTGGCTATACGCTTTTACGTTTTTCAATGCGTTGATTGTGACTAAAATGCAGCAGGGTCAGCTAAATCTAGTCTAAGCGTCTGACAGGAAAAATTGCTGTAAGTGGTGAGTTTAAATAATAAATTATATGCGAACAGTACCATCACAAACTTTGTGCTTACTTAACTAAATCTTGTGAGGTCATCAAACAAAACTTCACATACAATGACAAAGCTTAAATATATCGTACTAAATATGATTGTGACTTGACTCGTGTCGTTAGTGCAAAAATCGATGTTTGTTAAACTACCATAATTTTTTTTCACAAAAAGACTGAAACCCTACCAATTCCACAAAGATAGATTCTCAGATTCTGCTCTGCTTTTCTGTGTTGATTGATGGTGTTTTCTTTTAAAATTAGCTAAACAATCTAAAAAGTACGAATATGCGTCAACATAAGCCAGCGTACTAGATTGCTGGAGGAATTTATTTTTACCTGGATTTTGGACGTTCCAAAATTTTGATTAGTAGAATTATATTAGGTATGCATATTTGTATTTATTTCATAAATGACACGTTTCTCATTATTTTGACAATTTGAAGATGAGTAATATTGAAAATTGTGTACATGCTTATGGAAATTATTTGTTAAAAGAATTTATTAGGAGACTGAAAGGAATATGCGTTAGCATATGACTGAAAAGATACTTATAAGAATGCACGGTGTGTCTGTCCGTTTATCCGGCCGTCCCCACGATAACTAAAAAACTAATCAACTTTTTCAAAATCTGATTTCACCACATTGTAGGGGATGAAAAAATCTCGGTCGAGTTCGATAACCAGCCCATGAGCTCATTCCGAACCGGGTCAAATCTTGCCTCAATTTTTTTCCATAGTAACCTTAGGTTACTATGGTACCTATGGTACTATGGTACCTACCTATGGTACCTACCTATGGTACCTACCTATGGTACCTATGTCACTCGATATAGGTTACTAACCTATATCGAGTGACATATCATTGGAAAGCTACTCATAATCAATCAAACAAACTCCACATACATGACAAAGCATATATCGTACTAAATATGACTGTGACTTGACTCGTGTTGTTAGTGCAACAATCGATATGTTTGTTAAACTACCATAAATTTTTTTTCACAAAAAGACTGTTCAGTCTTTTTGTGAAAAAAAATTGGTAGGGTTTCAAAACCCTACCAATTCCACAAAGATAGATTCTCAGATTCGGCTCTGCTTTTTTGTGTTGATTGATGGTGTTTTCTTTTAAAATTAGCTAAACAATCTAAAAAGTACGAATATGCGTCAACACAAGCCAGCGTACTAGATTGCTGGAGGAATTTATTTTTACCTGGATTTTGGACGTTCCAACATTTTGATTAGAAGAATTATATTAGGTATGCATATTTGTATTTATTTCATAAATGACACGTTTCTCATCATTTCGACAATTTGAAGATGAGTAATATTGAAAAATTTTCAAAGTATATAAATAAGATACGACGAGTGTAGTATAATATTGAAAATTGTGTACATGCATATGGAAATTATTTGTTAAAAGAATTTATTTCTACTAGTATATTGCTAGGTATGACTAGTGGTGGGGGTATTCGACGTAACGGATGTTCTTGCCAAAGCCACCTCACAAATGTAGTGCTTCGCCATCATACAGTTTTCACCGTCCCAACGATACCTTCAAATGACATACGCAGGAAATTGAACAAATTATGCAATTGTATTTTTTCGCAAGATGAATAATATTGCATTATATTAAGGCATGAGCTCACTGATTCACAGCATTCATGTAGAGACAAGTCCATTGGTCACTGCCCTCCAAATTGTAGATTTCCGGAGTGAGGAACGCTTGCTCGTTCACAATTTCCGAGCCCTGTGCAGCCCAAATCCATTTTCCTGCCCACATTCCCCCAATCCAACGTCCTAGTTGAGCTGCACAAACAATGAAGAATTGCAAACAAAAATTGTCCGTCAGTTTTACAAATAAATCGCAAGTTGTTCAACCAATCACACGTAATTAATGGGTTATGCGACATTACCAAACTCAGGCCTTTCCAGGTAACTTTTGAGTGTGAGGTACTCATGTTGTGTGCCCAACACGGCGAGTTGAGCCCCTTTGTCACGGCAGCGAAAGTGAGCCTCTTGCCAACTCGCGATTTCAGCACTCAGGAAGTAGCAGCTATTGCCAAGACGAATGAAGTCTTTCAAGGTGCAAACATATCGCCCTTCTGTCGCCAAGCCAATAAGCCGTGCGAATATTATTCAGATAGTTTTTTAAAAACTAAATATGTTTAAACTGTAACAAAAAAAAATGTGTTCGCATACGCTTTCCTACCTCCACTTGCACAAACCGTGCTGCTCCAACTCAGCAAAATCATCAAGTTGAGAAGGACGCTTTCTCGTATTAATGAAGCGCGCCTTCTCTTTCTATTCAGGCATCTGCGAAACAAACTCTGGGAACAATGCGTTTCCATCATTATCACGATCAACTAAACTATTTAACTATTAGGATACCTACAAGGCGTCCAAGCCGTTGAAAATGTTTGCTGTGCAATGATAACTATTCAACTGGACAGTACGCACGTTATGGTCCATCGTTGGCAACACTCAAGCGTTGTTGTGCGTCCCATAAGCAAACAGATTTTCATTTGAGGCACGCGCAATGCTTATCGAGTGGTGAAAATGAGAGGGGGCTCGCTTTCATGTCAGTGAACGATATATAAACTATCATCACATCACTATCATGCGTAAGTTTGGCTAATCTCTTCAAATAAAATGTGTCGCTTGCAACTCCTCACGCATTATCCATGATATGCGTAAGGGCGCGGGGGGATACAGTATCTGCTATTAATATTGAAGTTGATGGATAAAACCGTATGGATGAATGGATGCTCCACTGTAAGCTGCATGAGAAACGACAAAACGAGTAGCGTCTTATAGGGTCAGCAGTCCTCATCAAATATTGAGTTTTTTATAGATTGTAAGCGTGACACAGAAACTCAGGTTTCATACTGGAAAACGCAAATGTGAATGCTTCCAGATGCATCCAAAATGGTATGTATGAGTCAGTGTATCTACATAATATTAATTCATTTTTTAAAATGATGCCAATGAACTTGACTGGGTTTATATGGTTGATGACTCTTTTATCATAATACATATCACGATGCTTTATCCAAGACATGACTCAGTAAGGAGAGTGCTTGAATAAGCTGTCTACCTTAATATCAGGAAGGAAAGATGGTCAGAATGCAAAGTCTACCTTTGAGGTATTACTTATCCGTTTGCCCTAGGAAGGTGAGTTATACCATATTGTTGATGTTGATGGTTGATGGAAATGAGTATCATAAAAGGAAAGGAAAATCAATAACTGAGATCGGCTTCCTTAGAGTAGAGTAAATGTTTTCAAACTTTTAATTCAAGACCATTACGACGAGTTTAAATCAATTCTTATAAACATCATTGCCACTCTGCTGACCCTCTCGCCAGAAATATACGATTCGGAAGTTTCGGAACTAATATTGTAGGTATGTGAATAATTTCGTATCTCGTCGACAGCTTATCCATAAATATAGTTGAGCTGTAAATATATTATCATTCTAAAACCTCTCATCATTACTGTACACACATGTATCTACATTTCAAAATTATTCCTAACAAATTCAAACAGAGACAATTAAACCACATGTATAAAGCATCATTTCATTACATAAAGCAAATTCAGAATTACTATTAAATCACTCAAATGTACAAAAACAATTTTGACTAAGCAATTCGACACAAACAATTGACAAGGCATTGCATTAAAAGACAATAATACCCGAATTTTCTACTCATTATTTTTACTTCACTCTGAACGGAGTTTTGCTTGTTTTTAGTAGGCATTGTTATACGAAATAATTGATTAATTTATGTTCAGACGACGAGTCCGGTACAATGCCAACAACCCATTCATAATTTCTCCGATTACTTGTACATATAAGATTTGAATAATTACAAAAAAGAAACACGTTTAATGACAATCACCCCAAATTTATCCTATTATATTGTATCGATTTATTAAACCTAGAACCTGCTGCACCTGTTTGGCCACTGACTGTAATAGCACTTACTGTTGTGGAGGGAAGAGCACTTGGGCATGTGACGGAGGTGGACCTGCGGAGCGAGCGTAGGGATTGGAACCAGGAACACCTCCTGCTGCTGGAGGTGGTGCAGGCACACGAAACTGAGGCATGGCTTGAGGAGCCACGGGATACTGCTGCTGCTGGGGTTGTCCGTACTGGCTAGAAAGCCCTGATGAGGACATTAACGGAGCTGGAGAGCTCGTTCCAGGCATCATGTAATTCACATTTTCCGTTGCACTCGGATACACGCCGGTTGTCCCAGACAAGGGGGGCAGAGACTGATAGGTTACCGTTGTACCTGGAGTCGGCGCGGAATACTGCCCAGTTTGTGGAGAACTGTACGGCTGGTAAACACTAGACGATTGTGAATACGGAGGTCTGACTCCATGCGCCTGAGATGATTGTGGCAGAGCTTGTGGTTGACGACCTGGAGCACTACCAGCAGGCATTCCAGGCATGACTCCTACTGCATGTTGCATAGTTGACACTTTTGATCAAGAAACAAAATCCATAAATATTACGTATACATATTTTGCCATGGGAATCGCCACACATACTACGATAAGTAACCGGAGATAATTCTCCAATTTCTCAAATCACCTGGTGGATATCGGTTTTGAGCATGACCAAGATTAGCAGTTATCCCTGCTTGGCCGCTGGCATCCATTAAACCACTCTGTGGATCGGGAGTGGGGAAACTCGGCTGCATCATTTTACCCTGGGCGGTCTATTAAACAAAATCAACATCACTGTCAGCATAATACCATGACTGTTAATAGCCAAAGTAGGAAGATTAGATTAGACTAAAAGTAGTTATTTGCGTATAATTTCTTCCTCTACAATCAGCGTGCTTGGACATTTCAGTTGGAGTGGGATACAACTGCAATTAGTAATATTTGAACTAACAGCGAAGTTAAAATCAAAGTTGCTACAATTCTCATACTGGTTCCTAAAACTAAATTGTTAGTAGCACACTCTACAAATTAGTCCAGGAGTAGCCTCACTTTAAATCCTATACAATACAGTTACTCCTACACAAAATTCAACAATTGTTTAATGCTGAATCAAGAGACGGCATTCATTAGCTGCATCATCAGCTTCTCTTCGACATTCATCTAAATGGAGTAAATAAAATGGTAAAAAATAGAGCACAGAGATAGAAAAAGCGTGAGGTGCAGCAACAATAACTGTAAATTCTACAACCTCTCTCTCTATCCTAAAAAAATCATCTACTATGAGACAAGTTGGATAATAGGGAAGCCATGCTGATGATGAAATCAACAAGGTACCCCAGAGGAAGAGGCGAAAAGATTGGTCGCTGTTTGCTGTTGTTGAGTAGCTCCCTGTGGAACATGACCCCCCTGACTCGCACCTACTGACACAGATGAAAGAGGAGAAGAACTCATTGCGTGAGTCGTCGGCTGGAAAGCCTGTATAACCTGTTGTTGTTGGTGAGCAGCGGTGGGACCGCTTGGCACTTGTGAACCGCCGTTAACTTGATATCCTGACTCACTCATTTGCACCATTCCCGATTGAGCTAATGGGTCGAATTCCTTTCCAGGCGCGGAAGACGATGCCGAAAGCGTTCCTTCAGTGTGGGTTGTAGTTACTGATTTGGATTCCATTCTACTTCCTCTGTTGTCCGTGGCAGAAACGCTGACCGAGGCTGGTTTGTCTTTTTCTGCTTCAACTACTGTCCGCTCCCCACCCTTTGTAGGCAACACAATGCCACTGTTTTTGTCGTCTTGATCCAAGGCATCTAAGACACGTGTTACTTTATCGCGAATTTCCCTTAACTCGCTTTTAATCAAAGCCAATGGCACCTTAGCTTCCACCTCTTCCTCCCTTTTCTCCGCTTTTGTCAAGATTTTGAGCTTGAGAACCCGGCAGGACTGAATTGCGAAGGAAAGGTCAGCGGAATCGAAAATTGTGACTAAATCTCCATCTAAAAGTTTCAAACCCCCAAAATAGCTGAATTTGGTCGTACCCATACGTTCGCATGGCTTCATACAATGTGCTAAATTACCTTCGTCCTGATACTTAATTAGAATGTCATCTTCAGACTTGAGTTTCCCCCGAAATACACGCTGCATCATGAGGACGAGTTCATCGTACGTGATATCCTCATTGTGTAGAGGCACACGACGAATGTCATCCTTGACTTGTGCCTAATTGTACCAACATTCACTTTAAACGGTCACCCGCATAATAACCACTGCCAACCTCAAATCACTATAAAACAGCTCCAGATAATCAACACCAATTGACATACCTTCACAATAACTTTCCCTGAATGCTCGAAACCGTTTGCCGGCCCATTCGTGCTGAGGGAGGTGGTGGACTCCTCCTTCGTGACTACAGTTGTTGCGCTGGAGGTCTCCTCCACTGAACTCTTCTCCGAGGTTGACATGTCAGTCTAAGGTCCAATAATCTCGAATGAATGTTCACGAATGTCTTTCCAACTCCTATCGGACAACGATCCCCAAGCAAAATCGCGATTCAGCCAGAAAACACGAAGTGAGTGCTCAGTAAACCAATCTGAAATAAAAATCAGAGCATTGCAATAAATATACAGTAGCCTACAGAACACTTTATTACAGGGTATTTTAGCACATCATCTTAATGTCACTTTTCAAATACGGATGATGGAAACTTGAATCGAAGAATCTATAACAAATCATCCCTAACTGAAACGTGGATACAAACCGAATAATAGCTTTTAATAAAAGCGACGTGGGCAAACAAACCAAATTTTCACAAATATGCTCCGTTCGAGTCAGAACTTGACTGCTCCTCATAAAACGACAAGACTGACAATCACACCTTTACCAGGGATAAAAATTGATCCCATTACAGAGCACAATACGACCTACAATGTCCCACAAAGTTTTTACTTTTCTACCCAAGCTGCAATTGCTAGATTAGCTACCTTTTCTCAGAGGTTGGCTAATTCTATCAAAAAATCACGAAACAATTGAGCCAATCCAGATCACAGGTATTACCCGGTGTCTCTCGATCAGATGATGTGCAAGACTCTACAAAAAGGTTTTTTACCTGCTGGATGAACTTGATACCAATGAACTGAGATGATGGAAAGTCAGTTGAATCAGTCACAACCTTCTTGAAAAGAGGATGAAGACAGCAGCAGTTTTGATAATTCCTTGTGTCACTTATTGCCACGCATTTATGACTTGCCAACTCATTTATCCTTTTATTGCCGAGATCATCTCTCTCCTTCATGTGACTGCTCCTCTCCTGGTTGAAAATACCGATATACCAAATTCTTATGAACTTTTCTCTACCAAAAGTCCGACAGTACAGTTCTCCTAAAGCATGAAACACGTACGTCTACACTACTCCTGTCTCATCGTACATTATGGATACCTATAATACGCACAAGATTTTATACAGCTGAAAAAATCTTATTTGTACTGTCCTCGTACTCTTAAAGTAGCACAGTCTGCTCCCGCCGACCAAATTAGTTTATAATGCCAATGATTTAGCAATAAACTATTGGCGAAGTGTGTCTGTCGTTAAGGTGAAATCGGAAAAGGACTTTTTGAAATAATATTAAATCGGTATTATCGACAAGGCTTGTCTCAAGGTAATGTGCCGTTGTGGGGAGGAGGTTGGACTTGAGTAAGGGTTCCAAGGACTGTATTGTCATTAAAACACTGATGCGTTCAAACCAGCATACAATTGCAATGTAGCCGTGGCCAAACTTTGCAAATACATTACATTACACCACTCACCGTGAAATATTTCACCTAACTCGCTACCATATTCTGACGATGGATATTATGTGACTACGTGAACTTTCACGCTAACTTCATCTATCTACTCTCTACACACCGTCTGCCATAATTCTCTGCAAGTAGCACATTATGTTCTGTCAAAAGGTGTTCATATGAACTAGGGGTGAGTCGGACATGCATTTTCGCTGTCCGACAATTACTTCGTCGGACTGTCTGATGTCCGTCCGACTAAGGACGAAAACCTGTTCGAGTCCGTCCGATGTCCGACCAGTATTTTACAATCCGACGTCCGTCAGAAGTCGGTTTTGTCCGTCCGAAACTGTCCGAGCGTCCGACGTAATTTACATTGACAAATGTATACTTGTTGAAAACATGTATTAACCGTAAAGTTTTTCAGTTAACCCCGAATTTACCCAGCATTTATAACAGTTATGTTGACTCTCCTAGCTCGAAGTTGGCATAAGCTGATGCTTAGCGTCTTATCTTAATATGTGATGGTTAGGTCATCTAAGCAAAAGCTTATGCTAACTTTCGAGCTAGGAATGTCGGGCTTAACATGCAAATAAAAAATGTAAACACAAATCACAAGACCGACCGCTGTGATTACTTATATATGTTAAAGGACTTAGAAAAACTTAAGCAAGGTACTGAAATCTGTGTGGCTCCACATGAGGAACGGAATAAGGTTAACATGACCTTCCCCTGAGCACAGAAATATGACAATATTTTTTACCCCATTTAATTTGCCTGTAATTGGAGTTTAATTAGCCGGTGTTAACACTCGGAGAATTCACGAGAAATCCATTAAAATGCATTAAATTGGTAATGCGTTAAGCACCCCATTTCCATTCTCAGTCTTCGGGAGGGTATGAGACAAAACATGCCTCCAAAATGACGTGAATATTTTGAGTTCGGACACTTTCGGACAAGCTGTCCGTCCGACGCCCCTGTCAAACTTCTCCGAGTCCGTCCGACTTGTCCTAATTTACTGTACGTCCGTCCGAA
>JAHZMW010003764.1:0-30117 GCA_027743745.1 Alloscopus bannaensis
GCGTGTAATATTTAGTGACATGACTAGGGTGTGGGGGTATAAGACAAAAGTGACGCGTAGTGACGACGGGGGTGGGGGGTGGAAGACAAAAGTGACGCAGTAGTGACGAGGGGGGTGGGGAGATCAAAAAATCAGTTTTTTTGCATGACGTCATTAAATTATGAACCCTGAGAGCTAGACTGCGCCAGGACTGTTGACGAATACACAACAAGTGAATTCGAGAAAAAATTTTGCAAGCTGCTGACTCTGCCCATTTCTCTATGAGCAGCTTATCGGGGCGCTGTGAGACAACAGCTCATCTTGCGTCCTTAGTCACTGAACCGAAGTTTCGTGGTCTCCAAATTGGTTGTTAGTAATAACGGAGATGAAGTCTCGTTATACTCAGAGAAAGTGTTTAAACGTCGGCTGTTAGACTTTGAGATAATTTTTTAATCTTCGGTTACAATTCTAGCAAGCGTCATGCACACCTCAATCCTACCATTTGTAGCTTAGATTCTAAGCCTTAGAAGACGGATGAATTCGGATGAGTTGCAATTCAGCGCCCGATTAATGAAGTGATCGTCGGTTAGATAACGTATTTGAGTTATGCAGTGTGAATAAAGTTCATTATAGGGTTTTCGAATTACGTACAACGAGTGCGTCTAAAACTACACAAATTGAAAACCCTTTCTGTGTAAATTTTATAACTCGATTGAAGCCAGAACAACAGTTCAAACAGTGCAGGTTAGCCAAGAGAAAGGAATCATACCAATTTAGCTCTGATCGAAGGGGCTAGGGTATGCTTATGCAAGAGGAGTACCTATATTTAATCTCATTCATGATGCTTGTTACATGTCCAGATTGAGAGTGTAGAACAAAGAAGCAACGTTGATCGTCTTGGTGAGTATAAAATTTTTTATGCAGGTTGATGTGAGGAGCGTCAGATGTAGCTGCGTTACTACCAATGGATTTCGCACTTCTTCATAATACCAGGTTAAACGGACGGATTAATTATTCCTTTTAATACGTGACATCACGACTAACTAAGCAGTAAATTGACGTATTTTAGACTTGAATATAATATTATATTACTAGTTTATAGGGTAATTGGGATCCAGAATGGATTCACGTATATGCAATTTAAAGTTTGATACATACATATATATCCAGTTTGTTAATTTTGGTGAGATACATAGTCCAAGCAATTTGTCGTCTAAATTTTTATTTTTTATTGTCAAGTAGAGTGTATCTAACGTTTTTTTAAATCTGGCAGCTCAATATTTAGGTTTCACAGAGAAAAAAAACTTTGCGGTGTGTCTATCCTTAAACGTAACTATATTTATTCATAGATGCTCGTCCAATAAAAGTGATAGTGCGGAGAATAGAGTGAGGTTATAAGTTACCTAGTCATTTAGAGCATTATGTTACTAATCGAATTATTTGACTTTAATTTAGACCACTTCGTTGATTCATTTTAATTAGCTTATTTTTTCAGTTAACAACGTAAGTTGCTCAAAATAGCATTTCAAAACTTTATACGTCTCTTTGTGAGGTTCCACATTCGACTTGTGCAAATTTAAGGTTAAGGTTTAAGGTGTTGCGAACAAATGAACTGTAATATATACTGTAACCAATATATAAATTAAGCTTTCAAGAATACAATAATTCATTTTAATGATAAAAAAATGTATAAAAGTTACATTTTGTTACAATTGGAAATAAAAGTAAGGAAGTATGCTAATAAAATATGTGATAGTCAGTCCGCCCGCACACATTTGTGTTTGCTCGTATCATTTGCTCTCCGATTGTTTCGCCTGTGTTCTTTGAAAGAAGGAAGGAAATTCATGAAGTCAGATTCGCCATCGTCACACACACACTGTGTAAAATCAACGATGTCTGTGAGGATATTACAGGGCAGTGGATGTTCTCAACGAAAATTTGATTAAACTAAAGGAATTCTTCTGTTGCCTCAAACGAAAGGAGTGGACCATCTTCTTTTTCTCTTGATGAAGATGAGAAGAAAAGACTACGAAACATCTCTGTCGATGATCGTCTCTTTTCTGTCTCAAGAATGAACTATGAGAAGGTGTTGTGGTGGCCATTTAAAGAGAAGACATGCTCACCAACCTTTATTACACGTTATTACATCAGAGTGGTGTGTGTCTCTAGAGCTGGTTAGAAAGTAAGTGAAGATCATCATAGAGCGAGCAGTTAGTCAGTGTCATCATTGCACTAGCTGGTTTCTTCATTGTTTTTCCTTCTCCTCGAAAAACGATAAGAAAAGCATTATCGATGTTAGAGCGAGGATTTTTCACTCTTTGTTGCATACAAGAGAGGCAAGAAACTGCGGAATATTGTTGAGTAGTGTAATGCGTACCTGAGATAAGCCCGGTTTTATACTCTCGCCCTAAAAATCTCATCAAGGAATCCGGTCTGAGCAAGAGGACGAAGAGAGAAGAATGAAATAAAAAATAAATAGAGAAGCGATCCCAGATAAATACTTTTTTCCTCTACACAATCATCACGACAATGAAAGCACATTTTCAAGACGACGAGCCACACACCAAAAATGAAATTACACACGCTCTCTCAACTCGCGAGACTCTCGGGCGAGAAATAAGAAGACCAGAAAAAAACCTCTCTTTTTCTTTGATACCGAAAAAAGGACGAAAAACGATATACGTTCAACTTTTTCGTCAAAAGCCAAGAGAGAATCGATCGAGATAACCTGTTCGTCCAATATCCTTATGTGCTTATCTTACATTTTTCTGACAAGTGAATCAAGAGAGAAGAGAGAAAAAAGTTGAGATTTGCTGTTATCCTCTCAAACTACGGAGGAGCAACCGCACACACATTCACTCCGCTTCATATCATCATTAAAAGCTATCATCTCATCTCTTGTCGATATGCAAAAAAGCCGAGTTGTGAAACTATATCCATCTTTTTAATAATAATCTTTTTCTCTCTCCACTCTACATTTTTTCATGTAATCATATGCTCTCTCGCTTCTGAACGGTGAATACAATTTTTTTTGCAGATGTTTTGATTACTACAACGAATGATCCGAAGAATAAGATGATGATGATGAGTGAAATTGGAAAAAAATCAGATTTTCTTCAGAGAAGGCGTCATCTCTCCATTTTTTTGCATGTATATTCTCTTGTATTTTGTAGGCTTGGAAAAGGTAGGTTAGGTTGTGGGTTCAATGGACAAGCATGTGTGTGTTTATGTACATAAAAATGATGACGACGACCAGAAACGCTATACACACACACAAGGGATGAAGATGAGAGAAAAAAGAATCATAAAATCATGAAATGTGGTATGCGTATTACTAGTACATAATAACGCTTGTCATATTCGGCGAGTGTGATTCTCTCTGCATGATTTGTACCAGAAAAATCCTTTCTGTTGGAGAGCTGTCTTTTTTTGTGTGTGTAGAAAAAAAAGGAACAGGTGAGATGTCTGGAAGGCAGAAAGGGAACTTCTCCGTTGTATTTTATGTTCGCTGCGTCTCTCGCGTCAGAAAGGAATTCATTTGGCATTTTTTTCTGCTCTGGAAATGAGCACAAAAAACTGTATGAATGTCCTCCGTTGTGATTGTCCTAACTCGAACATTTGAAGCTACCGTGTAGGTTCTATTTTCGTTATATGGATTTTTACGAGAGTGATTTTGTTGCAAAATGTGTGCAACATGGAGAAGGTCCATTTTTGCTCACATTTTTCTCCATCCAATATTTTGTCGCTCTTTGAAAAAGAATTTTTGCCATGGAATTCAACTCATTGTCATTCTCACTCTTAAGCCAACACATTCAACACAAGTCATGAATGGCATTTATATATCTAAGTTCAGATGAGGCGCTGGTGCTGCTAAAAAAAGTATGTTTTTTCTGTCAATTGATGAGGCATTATTATCAAAGAGCAAGCTAAAGTGCCTACATACATACCTCTCTAAATATATACTCGTCTCTTGTAGAACTGTCATGCCAGATGCCATTCCAGTCATTGTTTCACTCGAAGAAAGAGAGCTCTGAAAGAAAAACGCTTCGAAACATGTTCCCTCAATACTCCTCCTGATGAGGCTCTCTCAAGATACATATATTGTGTATATACGACAACCACGAAGACGATGACTACTCCTAGTACTCTGCCGTTGTTGGTTGCATCTGACCTCCGTATTTTGTCTCATGAGGATGCCTCTTTTTTAAGTGAGATTGTATATAAATGGGTAGAGAAAAAAGTAGATTGCCTCAGTCTCTCTCTGAAACTATGTTCTACAGCCACCGGAGTAATCAAGGAGCACAATCTTTTTTCTCTATCCTCTCACAAAGTTACCTTTAAAAGCAACATATCATTATCATCACCAAACCAACTTTTTTTTCTCCCGTCTCCTCGTCGAGTGTGTATTTAAGCCGAAGAAACCCTAAAGTCGAGTCTAAAAGCTTGAAGAAAAATTTCATAATACCTGTGCGCTCCTCAACGCAATAATAATACATGGACGAAGTTGAAAGCCAACTGAAAAGGAGAAACCTCCATAATCGAAATGGTTCTCTCTCATCGTCGTCATGACGGTCGTCTTCTTGGTTGTCTCAACATGCATTTAAGCTCGTCGGCCAACGAATAAAAAAATATGTATGTACCCACACGTACGTAGGTATGGTGGCTCATACTTTTTTTTCCTTTTGAACCGGTACACACAACGCTTCATCATGAAACACATGGACATTGAGAGGCAACGTAAGAAAACCTGGTTTCGTCCAACTCTCTAACCTTCTGGCTGTGAAAATGGAGAGAGCGGAGAGGTAATTCAAAAAATTGCTTTTCGAGATACCTCCTCCTTTTTTCTCTGTGATGTTGGTGTAGCTCGCAAAGTGTCTCTTGGACGAAGAACATGTTCAAGATAAGGGTTGAAGGAACGAGTTGTAAATGCACTCACTCCTCTTTACTCTGAGAGAGAGAAAGGATTTGAGGAATGCAACAATGATGATGATGATTCTCCTTGTTACCGTCTTACCATTTTCTCTCCACCTTTTCGTTTTTTTTGCCCAGGTAAAAAAAATCATTGTGATTGTGTGCTCCTTTACTCCCTTAGAGAGAAGACCACATTATTATTATGATTATTACTATTATCATTATCTTAGGCATACCGTATTTACGTTCCTGGTATTATTACACATGCATCGAGATTTCAATTCCTTCTCCCTTTTGTCCTTCCCTTTTCTTTTATCCTAATCTCTCTCAGTTTGTCGTCGTCGTCATCCTCGTCGGAGTGAACACGAAAAACTTGCTTTTTCCCTTCGTCAGCCTCTCCAACATGCACACTTGCATTCTGAGGGATTCTTGCACTTGTAGTTTTCGGCTCCATCATCCTTCTCGTTGTCGGGGCACACAGGCATTTTCACTTGATCCGTAAGATGCACAGGTATTACATACGTGTAGATACGTACCGGAGACAGAGAAACACAACATTTTTACCTCTCAAATGATTGTCTCATTTCGTTGATGATGAGGATATACATGCATGTTGTATTCAGCAGGCCAACTTTGTGTTGTGTATATTTGATGGAGTGAAACACGTTTACTTCTTGCCCCTTATCATGATTACTCTCGACAATCTTCATCATCATCATCATCCCCGACGACGACGAGGAGAAAAAATCCCAAAGAAATTACATAGCCGAAGCGCTAGGAAGAAGAGAAATACATGTACGTCCCGAGACAACATTTCGAGAAAAATATGTGGAGGGATGAGAGACTCTGACTGATGAAGCATGCATACATTTTCATGGATAAGGGATGAACGAGATGACACACCATCCTTGGCCATGTTAAGAGACAGGTTGAACAAGAGAAAAATCCTTTTGGGAGTCGTCAGCAACAGGTATACGAGAAGAGAATGGTTACACGAGGTATGCATCGGGAAATGTGTACGACGTTCTTTTTTCTGAGGAGAATCTTGACTGACAAGTAAAAGTTTTTCAGAGAGCTACACTCAACTGTTGTGCAAAAGGAAGAAGGGACGATGATGATGAGACTTTTGTGAGGTTCTGATGAGACGATTCACACACACGAACGAGGAGACTCCAAAATGAGTATTACATGTGTGTGGATACGTGCTCACAATTTTTTTTACTTGCCCAAGCATGCATAGAAAAGCTTACCTGGTCGCCTCGCTATACACGTTTTGCCCAAACTTTGTCTTCTTCGTAGGCTTCATCGAATTTGAAATGAAGTTGAAGGGGAAAATTGTGTTTTCAAGACGTTTAGTGCGTATTCATGTACATCGTGGTTGTGGTGAGAGAATATTTTTTTGAGGAAACATTGTGAGTATATGTATTGATTCATGTGTAGACAGAGAGAAACACTTTTTTTACAGTTGAGTAAGAGGAGAGGAATAAAAGTAATAAAAATAATCATATACATTTTTTATACGGAGGGATGTGCAGAGAGAGTAGCCCATTAAAAAAGTGTGTGTGTCTACCGTAAAAGCCACTTAAAAGGGATGTTTTTTTCTTCAATTCAGGGTCCAAAAGAGAGCAGCATCTACAATTCTTGCACGGCGTACACTCTGCTCTCAACTCATCCCTTTTTGTCTTTGAGCATATTATGCACAATGTACACACATTCCCATCACGAGGATGATGATGGTGCACACAAGAGAGTCAACAAGATTCCACTTTTTCTGAGCGGAGCAATGTGTACATGGCTGCTAGTCTGAATCAGTATTTCGGAGGGGATGGATGTATGTACACATCCATATATTGGGATTCACGCGAGACTGAGGGATGACGATGAGGATGATACAGCTTGAAACTAAGAGAGAATCCTGATCCAATCAATCAACGCATCACCTTCTCGTCTTCTCTTTGATTATCGATATATCGAGAGAGAGAGAGAGAGAAAAAAAAGATTCTCGAGAAGTTGCTCTCTCGTCTTTCTGTAGTTGTCTCATTCACACCAGAAGAGTAGTGTGCTCAGTTTAGGACTTTTTCAGCATTTGTGGTTCGGGAAGTGAGACTGTTGTTAAGGTGGAAGTGTCTTTTCCATGAAATCAATTTTTCATGGAAGCGTCGATCTAGTTTTTTGTTTGGAAAGTCGAAAGTACGTGTGTGTCACTGTGAATTTTTGTTGAGAGGCAAGTATCTGAATGGAATGATGTAGTCGCGTGATTTGTGTTGATTTATTGTTCGGAGCGTGAATCTGGATTGAAATCCGTTGATTTTTTAAATTGTGATATGATGCGGATCATAATAAGGACAAGATGGAAGGTTTCCCTGGAGTTGAGAGGAAACATTTTATGAGGGAGTGGTCCTCATGGTTGTCGTCGAGGTGGGACATTTCTCAGACTTCCGGGTCAGTGACTACTGTACAACGCGCGAGTTCTGTCCAGGAAAGGAAAACTCGTGGAGCAAATCGTGTTCACCACCAAATCCTGTGCTGAGTGTAATAACAAAATTTGAATGCAAATAGTGCATACTCTCTAAGCCGGCGATGTAACTAACTCTGGAAACGACAGTGGATTTCTGTTTGCGCACGGATTATAATATTCTCTCAAAGATTACAGTTCGCAGCTTAACCGCGTATTATTAAAATGGTGAGATACTCTGAAAAATTGAGTGATTGTCAATGAGTCTGGTGAAGCACATAGGATGAGGTGTATCGTGAAATTGTGTGGGAGTGCAGAGTAATGAAGTGATGCGCAAGTGAGAAAACGGAGTGAATTTTTCAGTGAATTTTCATTTGCCTAAAAAATAATTAATTAAGTAGAACAAAGTGCAGGATTTTTGTGCTTGCATTCTCTCTTTGAAGTCACCACGGCAATTTGGAGTAGGAACAAGTGAAATTACGTTTCCCAAGGGTAATAAACTCTTACTAGCTTTCGACAAAAAATATGTACAAATTACTTTAGCTTAGTATTGGCGGTGATGGTGCTAAGCATTCGTATTTCAATAGTTTTGCTAGCTGAAAGGAAATGCATATTCCTATTTCACATGAAAAACCTAATATTCTTACCCACTCTTTCATGCCTATTTGGCATGAGCACAAAAATATCCACATGAGCATCATGTTTATGATCATCCCCTTTTGTGTGCATTACTTCCCTTCACTCATTTGAATATTACTCGAGAAGAGTGTGTTCCTCCAAGAATTGTGTTTAGCGGTGATGTGCTAATCACCCATTTTTCGGGCAATGTTTTTACCTAGTTTCCTTCCGAAACACCTGGAATCACAGTTCGGAAAGAAAAACAGCCATATTGCTGTTACACAAAAACAATGCGTTACAAGGCAGATGAGACTTTGTGCGTGGTGGATGTCTCTGAAGTAAAAGTCGTCATTTTGTAGACTCACACAAACCTCAAAGTATTTACTTCAATAATACGCATCATTTTTGGCATCGACTAGCAGCAGCGGTGTGTGCATTTAGCAAACAGAAATGGAGTGCCACACTTTACGCTTTATCTCTAAGTGTTTGCAATAACTCGATGAGGATGCTCCTACAGGCTCCCCAGTCTTGTTCGTATAACCTCATTATAATTTATGGGAATTGCCACGTACTATCACCTTCATCTCTTCCTTTCAACTTGTCTGAAAAGGAGCTATTGTGCTGAGTGCAAAAATGCCTAAAATTCGGACAATTTTTCCAACTCAGCCTTCTCATCGGTGGTGGTCCCTTTATACAATATTTAGGAGTCAGGGAATCCACAATTTGATACGCACATGAATTCTTCAATTTCACACAAGATTTCGTCGATGCTGGGTGAAGCCCATTAAAATATGTATTACTATGTTAGCATCCCTCTCCCTCTGTTTGCACACAGCAAATAAAGAGTGACCAACACACACACGTTGCGTTCAGCGTTGGTCCACCTGTTGATCTTTTTTTCTCATTTCGCTCACCTTTACAAATCCTCAGAGAAGATGTACAGACTTTGAGAGAGAAAATGCAAATGTTTCTTGACGCAGCAGGAAGCCACCAATAACGCATGCCATGACAATTGAGCACATGCACATATTTTATGTTCCATTCCAACTCATTCCTTTATCATCGTCTTCAAAGCACAACAGCCACACGTTTCGCACCGTCTCAACTCTCATCTCTCTTTTTTAAATATATTTTTGAGTTCATCACAGAGAAAAATGTGGAATGATATTTTTTTAAAATCAATATTCTCTCTCTTGCTGAGCAAATAAACACTTTTGGTTTTCATTAAAATGAGGCAAAAGTAGGATGAAAGGACGCCTTCTCTCTTATTTACGACCAATTGACAGTTGACAATTCGCTAATGAAGGTGACTATCGACGGTTGTGAGATGAGAGCTCGTGTACGCCACATTTTTTTAGAGAGGAAAGTGAGATTTCTATGCTAAACATACAGAAAGAATTTAAGTGAATTCTTGCTGTGGGAAACACAATATTACCAAATTAACATTTTTTTTCACCTCCACATCTTCCACTATTGACATCCTGATTAAGATTGAGAAAAAAATGTGTGTATAAAGGATTAAGGAGTAAATGGGTGATTCGTGTGTGCGTGAAAGGCAATGCATATTTAGAGAGAGGCTCATAAATTTGGAGTAGTGTCTCTCTTGGCCAAGTCCACTTCATCATCTCTCACGACAATCCTTTCGTAGTATTTTTTGCACAAGCCGAAAAGATGAGAAACAGGGAAAATTTATTTTCTCTCAGTTTCTTCATTTGCCATGTTTGTGTATGCGAAGTTGCACGTCTTTTTAATACGCCATCAATCATTCTTCAATTCGTCACAGGGAGCAATAAAAATTCACCACCCGACAACACCACGACCATTGGAAGTGTGTCATAAAATTGTATTCTAGTAAGAAGTAAGACTACGCACTTGTGTCCTGATGACGAAAAAAAATCGCAGAGGAAAGAGAGTTAAGACTGGGAATGGCTTGTAACATTTTCGTAAATATATGGAGAAACACTTGTAAAAAAAAGTCTTGCACTCTTGAACCCACACCAAAAGAAACCAATTTCACACCTTTTGCGTTGAATGCAAACCATGGAAATTCGTAAATACAGTATTTCTTTCAAATGGAGAAAAATTAACATTTTTCCACACAGAAAACCGCCCTTCTCACAGGCTATGCAGCTATACTCTCCGCTATTCTCGGAAATTGTGTGAACAACGAACTTTTTGGGAAGGGACAGAGAGACCTGAATACGCAACTTGACTCCAAAATTCAAAGTGGCTCTTCAAAAATCCACAAAATATTATGTCGTCGTCTAAACCTGGAGGTGCGACCTTGACGTAAAATCTATACAACTGTCGTAACCAGAGTATCTCCAAAAAGGTTTCGCACCAATAGTGAAAGAACCATTTCTTTTGAAACAAAAATTAAAAAATTACCAACCCCCAAGTTTTACATGACCACGACTCGCAAATTGTTCAGAGTGACAAGATCTTGTAAAGAACAAAAACGACTTCTCTGGATTAGATAATATTTTTACCTGTTGTTCTTCTCGTCTCTGTGTGATTCCTGGTCCCTTTCTCTCTCTCTCTCTCGAAGTCAGCGAGGGAGCCCATTACGTCCTCAGGAGAAGATAGGGCATAATGATGTTTTACATTTTCGTCTTGTGTAGCTACATTGTGTAGTAACAGTGCCAAGTCAGTGGGGCGTCGACAACATGATCCCTACACTTTTTCTCCCTCTCTTAATACCTTTCCTTCATCTCGAAAAGTGCATACCTACTAAACATTCATACATTTTTTACACACGAATGTACACGTTACACATGAAATCTAGAGCCAACTCACATTGTTCTCCTTTATCGTCCTGTAATAATTTCATTTGTGTCTCTCTCCTCGAAAAAAAATCGAGCCCTGCCCTTTCGAGCTGACAATTATCCACCTTCTCCTCCGTTGAATGGTTGTCACCGTCGTTGTCCTTTGTGTCCATTACTTCTGAAAAAAGACAAGTGGATTTTTCTCCTTTTTGAATTCTTTTTTTGCTCTCTCTACAAAACGTGAGATTTTTGTCCAGCAAAGAAACTGGTCTATTTTTGTCAGCCAAGTTCAGGGCACATATGGCAGAGAGATAATTCTCAAATCCAAAGAGTGGTCGCCATTTCGTTCAAAATTTTCCGGTCAAAAGTTAATCACAGTGGCGTTTCTCCAAAACCCTTATTGCCTCTTTCAAGTGCTTTGACATGACGAAAGAGAGAAGAAAAGGCTTTTTAGGAAGAGATTAGTGCTATTTTTCTTTCCTCGCCGGGTTTGGCGTGCTGCCCGCCTTCTCCCTCAAAATATATTGGGTTCTCGAAGGATGAGGGATGAAGATGAGCCTCATGTGCACTGGGGTTTCCAAAACGAAAATTTCCATCCGATTAGAGAGAACTCGCATTCCAGGCTGTTATTCACGTGAAAATTAGAGGGCAATCGCAGAGAGAAGTTTTACAACACAGAGAGGGATGATCTCTGCCTTTTTTAAAAAAGCGATATTATTTCTTTTACAAAAAACGCAGCTCCGTCAGCTATTCCATGTTCGTAAAAGGTAATCCATATTCTTCTTTGTACACTCCACCACACTTCAACCCGTGTGCAGAGAGGAGTCTCGTGTTCGTCCACTCAACAATGGACACAAACAAATGGTCTTCGTCTCTTGAAACACTTGTGCTCATCTCTTCCAAAAACGTCTCTAAAAAATGAGCCTCAGAAAAAGGTCTCTCTCTCGAGGAATTTTTTGTTTGATTTTTTTTCTCCCTTTCACCTGGAGTGAATTTTCAACAGATTTCGTTCCCTTTTCCCATCATTCCTTTTCAAAGAATATTTTAGTGTTTGTCAGGTTGTTCGTTGCGCAACAACGAAACTGAGCAGGATGATGAGGATGGAGGAGAAAATAATCAATTTTTGATCACCAAAAATTGTTTCCTCTGGCAAAGAAATTGTAACATCATCATTGTATTCCAACATACGGTATACAAGCTTGTACACAAATCTCTTAAACTGTGGAGTTTATCTGTCCATCAATCATCACCGCGATTCATTCATCGTCGTTCTTCTTCGAGTTTCACTCGTCCGTTGAGTAATCCTCAATTAACTGTTATCACACAGGTACTCTCTCGGTGTAGACATTAGCGAAGGAAATCACTTTTTAAAAAAACTGTCATTACTCAGAAAGAGATGGACAAGCCACAAAAACACTAGACATATTTCTTCCCTTGAAATCATCATTATCCGAAAAACATTAAGTTTTATCTCCTTCACACAACTACACCATGCACGGACTGTTTCGGAGTCTCTCATCAAAGAAGAAACCGTTCCTCCTAATAATAGAGTAATAATGATATGGTGACACAGGAAGGCACTTGAAAACTGAAATATTATTATTGAGGGAACGCAAAATGATACGTTATGGATTTCCTTCGTGATGTGAGGATACTCAAAAGGTTTTGTGACTTAAGCCTGTTTTGTTTTTTCTTGGAAGACGTCTACATGTTGTCAGAATGCAGAAAGTATTTTCCATTGGAGACGAGGAGTACAGGTGGAAAAAAAATGTCAATAATCGAGACAAGGGAGAACGTCCCGTTAATAATGGTGAGGACACAGAGAAACATGATAAATTCATAAACTGTGCGGATCTTCTCGTCTTCATGAGATGATAATAAGCTCCCAACAAATGTTGCCACACTCTGTCCTTTACCCCATTTTCGCCTGTCAACCCTCAAAATCCAAGTCGTCGTCAACAGCGAAGACGGGGTTGAAATAGGGACACACGACGAAGGGAACGGATGGAAATTTTCCTTGAAAATTCGTGTTCACACCCTTGTTCCCCTGTGATTTTCAAGCCCTTTTTAGAGACAAACTTTATTCTCAATTTTTTTCTCTGGTCGTAGTTTAGGAGAGAACGTACGAGTCATCATCATCATCAAGACATGAGGAAGGCACTAAAGGGTTATCACCACATTCTCGCGTAATCTCTCTCGTCATGACACAACCACACACACACTCAGACAATGTGGACAGACAGGGACGGTGAAGTAATGCGTTATCATACCACCGTGTTCTCCAAATGGGAGGAGAGAGTGAGGAATGCATTTTCATGAGAAGTGCTGTTTCGTCATCATTGGGAGAAAATAGTCCCGCACTGATGACCAACGTCTCACCACACAATCGTCATCATCGCGAGTCGTCATTAAAGGAACGGTAATGTTCTCCCTTAATGCTGCCTAATAATATGGTAGTTCGAGTGCAATTGTAAATTCAGTCTATGACGATCACCATGACTGGCTTCAAAAACGGTGCTTCGAAAACATGCGCAGAGGGTAGAGAAAAAAACATTTTTTTTACAAAAGGGTCCCTTTTTCGGTTTCTCTCTGTAAAACGATGACGACGTCGACGGTGTAGACGACGCTGGCCCTCCGCTTGGAAATTGTAGACAATGAGAGTTGCGTTTTGAGGTGGCATCATCACCACATTGGTGTGAACTTTTGTGCTAATGAGAGAAAAAAAAACGTGTGCACCTTTTCTCCAATTGTCGTAATCATTTGTTCTCCGTGTTTCTTGGGAAAGGCTTGGGGACAAGGATTTCTCAGAGAAATCGCTCTCTTCTTTTCGGTGTCACTCTCAGGAAATGCGTCATGGTGAGGGATTTGACATATTGGCTCTTTTTATTGAGTCGCTCAGTGTGTGTTGACACATGCCGTCAGTCTCAGTCGTGTTATGACATCATCATCATTATGCGAACATGGGAGCAGAAAGATGACAAAACAAGCTATTCTCATTTCACTCCCAGACGGATGAGCGTGTAAAACTTTTTTTTTTTCGGAAAGGGTGACTTGGAGAAGAAAATCATGAGACCGTCTCCCGAGAGAGTCTCTTCCTCTGTCTTTAGTTGAACACCTATTTCCCTCTCGATGATCAAAGGGATCAAGTAAGTCACAGTATGAGACCTATCACCAAACAAGCATCAAAGAGATGGAGGCAAAGAGTGAAGATTTCAGAAGACTTAAATAAAAAAAACGAAGTATAAGCTCTCATGGGGATTTTCACGACACTCGACATGCTCTCATGGAGAGCTTTTTAAATATATTATCATCTCTCGGCTCTCACTCTTTTTTTATCCATTTATATATCTTTGTCCACTTCTCCCAATCGTGAGATGGCAAAACGATATCACGCACATCGTTGAGAAAGAATTTCGTTCCGTTTCCGTTATATTTTGTTAGAATCATTCCACTCTCACCATTTCAACAAATTGACACATTTTTTAAATATAAACGTAGAGACGACATCCAGGGAAAAAGGAGAGGATGACTACAACATGAGAAATTCTCGGAATGAAAGTTTTTTCTTCTAAATAGTTTTTCATGAAAAATGATTTCTCCCTCTCCCTTTCACCTTTCTGCCTTGAAGCGTACAGAGCACACACACATTACCAACATTCATGTCGAGTATATTTTTTATGCGTGTATATATTCTCTCCATTTTGACCATCAGAGAGAGAGAGAAAAAAAAACTATCTCTCGCTCTCTCACTAATTGCTCTTACTCGTCATTTTTGTGGCTTGCTTTTGCTCATTTATTTGCCTCAGAGGCAGAAGGAAAAATAAAGAGAGAGGCTGAAAGGAGTATTTTTTAAGACAAGACAAATGCGCGTCTCTTCCACCTTTTCGAATGGAAATACCTCAACTATCTCTCGTCCCTGAGTGTATTCGTGTGTGTTAAGGTATGTATATTTTTTTCTCCATTTTAATGGACGAACAGGGTTCCTCTCGAGAGATTTCATAATATGGATGTAGCTTCATGTAATATAGTGGATATATGCATAAATATATTGTATGTTATGCTGCTAGTTGAAGGCACACACGACGACGGTAATCGGGATGTGTGTGTTTGAGGGAAAACACTCAGAATAAGTGCGTGTACACACGATATAAATTGAATATATTTGTAAGGCTGAGAATGATGACGACAAAACCTTTTTGAGATTGGAGTACACGTTTTGAGAAAAGGGAGATTTTTCCCGTTCTTCGAAGGTGAAGAAAGGAAACACACAGAGAGAGAGAGGTATTGAAGAACAAAAATTATACTTTTGCCCACACCATTTTTTTTTTAACTGCGAGAATATAGTAAAAGAAAGGAACATGAGAGGGATGAGGCTTTTTTTCTGGCTTTGGGTCCTCCTCGCCAAACCACCAGTCCATGTTTTGATCAGATAGGAAAAATGCGTAGTCTTTTAAAGATGTTGACTGTGTGTGAGTGCGTGAGGTGGTTGAAGAAGGGAAAAAATTGTAATTAGACACTCTCTCAACGTGGACGGAGGTATTCAGCATTGAAAAATGGTAAGGTGAGCCCTTAGGCGATATCCCTTGAAATTTTCTGTGTTCTTCTCTCTCCCTTTAGAATCATCGGAGCGATTGCTCTTCCTGTAGAAGTATTGGTGAGGAAATACTGGGATAGCAACCTGTTCGAGTTTTTTTTCAGT
Source organism: Alloscopus bannaensis (assembly GCA_027743745.1). Lineage (NCBI taxonomy): Eukaryota > Metazoa > Arthropoda > Collembola > Entomobryomorpha > Entomobryidae > Alloscopus > Alloscopus bannaensis. Next base: position 15,428 of record JAHZMW010003764.1, read on the forward strand.
GGTTGCAGAGTGTAGCCCGTTTTTTAAACAAAAAAATCATTACTCGTTTAGGCGATTTAGGGAAAGAAATTATGCTTGAAAACTTGGGAATGATGAGGCGGAAAATAAAATGCTTGACGAAAAAAATGAATGTAACGGAATGACAGTTTTCGGGAGTATTTGCTCAAAAAAATCTTCAAAAACCATTGCGAGGCCGAAAAGTCGATAGCGTCACCATCGTTGGAGTGGAGACAGTAAAAAATGGTGATTACATCATGTAATTTTGACGAAATCATTATCATTCCAAAACATTTATGTCGAAAGTAGTGCGCCAAGGAAACTGAGACTCCGTTCGTCGATGGCACCAATCCAACAACACCACAACGGACCTCAAGGAAGATGATCAAAGTGGAATTGAATTTTTCACAAGCCGCTCTCTCAGTCTCATCACAAAACTGATGATGATGTGGTTTTTAACGATAGAAAATGACAGGCTACGCAGTCCAAGAGAGACACTCGCAAAGCCTAATACTCTGTCTCTCACCTTTTTGTATTGCGTCTTGTCCTCCCTAATTTTCGAGCCGAAGCATAGCTCATATAAAAGTAGTTTGAGAAGGCACACGAAATCCACAAAGTACATAGTCACACATATCATCGAAACACTATAAAATATATACAAACAAATATATATATTTGTTTCTCCCCTCATAGGTCAGATTGTTCTCAGCATTTTCCTCTCTATATATATTCGGCTGAAAAAATGATTTTCTCAGATATATATTGTACTTTTCTTCGTTTCTTTTGTTTCGGATTTCAAAGGAAGACAACAATTTGATTATTGTAGGTTTGTTTCAGAGTGGACCCCCTAATTTGTCTCCACTTGAGAATCCTTCTGCATTTTGTGCCCTCTTTTTTCCCGTTTGCTTCGAGGAGAAAAAAAATTGAGCACGGCAACTTGTTTTTTTTCATCATTCGTTCTACACAAGAAGTAATATGGATTACATGCAGTTTTCCTTTACCTACGTTTCGTGGTCTATACTCTGAGAAAAGATCACAACATCATTATCCTCCTAGTCATCATCATCATCGTTCTCATGAGAGAGCACAATAGTTTTTATTACTCTCCTCCTTTTTTCCCTTTGGAAAATGATATCGGTCCTTTTGAGAGAGAGAGAGAGAGAGAGAGAGAGAGAGAGAGAGAAAATGGTCCTCACTCCTCTCCATTTTTTTTCGTCTCTTTCTCAAGAAATTTCTCTGACGGAGAGACCGACAGAAATTGAAAATTTCAAAATCTCAAGACCTTTTTTCTCTGACGAGATTGGTACAAACTTTGTTTTTGTGGTGAAGACAAAACTTGGTGGTCATCATCGGCATCATTTAGTTGGAGACAGTCTCAATCAATGAGTACTCATTGCGAAAAATAATGTGAGATATGGCACCTTGCGCAACCGGAGGCTTCACCTGCATCTTTTCGTATTCACAGGCTTTTGCTCATGAATTTTTCGTGACATTCCTACAAGCTATTAGCACCTTTTTTTTAAAAAAAAGAAAAGAAATATTTCTCTTCTTTCTTCTGATTTCACGCAGAAACATCAATTACACGAAAACCCCTGCTTTTTTGTCATCTCATCGTGAAGGACGACGAAGGGAGTGAGTAGCTTTTTTAACAACACTTCACATTACGGCGTCTCTGAAACGAAGGCTCATTGTTCATTTTTTATTGGTGTGAGAAGCCACAGGGATCGTGTGTTGTGCAAGTAACCCTGTTCGCCTTCCAGATGGAAAAAGGCACAGTTATCCATATCTCTCACCTTTAAAAAATTCAGCAGAGGAGTGAGGGAAGTTTTTTTTAAAAAAGCTGAATATTCCATATTGTAGTTATTATGCGATATTGATGTGAGGAGCAGTAGCAGCAGGTTGCTTTTTTTCTATTTATTCACGTCGTTGTGTGGAGCACGATTTCGATTCTAAGGCGAAATAACACGAGACGATTTGAGGAATGTGTGTCGGCAATAAAAATGGTTGCATATAAAATGCAGGAGTATTGTTTGAAATGGTTTTTCGAGACAAAGTATAGCCACCCTTTACATATCTTAAAGCTTAGGATCGAAACACTAAATAAAGAGAAATATTTGGAAGTGAGGTACATCGCATAGCGAGACACACACTCTGGTGTGACTTACTCCTCAACTTTTATTGATGCGGACAAAATGCGGCGACTTAGAAAACTGTGAAGTTTTGAGGAAGTGTGTGACCAACTGACAACCTTGAATGCACATGTACTCCTGTAGAATTGCATCGAGGATTTACAAAGGACAAGTTGACTTTTCTTCGAGGGCTTATTGGCAAAGGTTTGATGCTTCGCAATAAAGTATTTTTTGTCATAGTCTCTTCCACCAGTTTCGTAAGGCACACGCACACAAGCACCTTCTCGAGAGCTTACCAAAAGCTTGTCCTCTTCTTTCAAATGAACTCTATTCCCAGCCACTTTACACCTCTCAAGCTTTCCGAAGCTTTTTACGACCTTCGAGCTTACCACCTCTTTCCACGGGTTCCTTTGTGGAGAGCAGAGCACACGAAAATCTACAAACAATACAACTTGCTACTTTTTTCCTCTCGTTGTCATCTTTGTCGGCATTCCTCTTGAACCTCACTCCCTCCTTCGAGGAAGGAAGCACATGCGACAGAAAAAAATGGATTTTGCTTTGCTTAAAATGATATTCGAATGCTGTCATTTTGGTGTATAGATTTTTGTGGTAAATTTTTTAAAGTTTTTTTTTAAAACGTGCTCTCATTTTTATCCAGGTGCAATCTGGGCGGCAACTGAGACCTGACCACTGAGGGATTAATGTAGAAGAAAAAAAGTGTGAAAAAATGAGCGGCGACAGGATGACTGCGACGACAGACATGCTGCTATCCTCAGGGCTTCGAGTTCGACACAGGAGTTCCTCCTCAGTTTGCCAAGAGAAGATGACGAGTGACAAGTGTGTGTGACTCTGGGACTGTCGCACGTGTGTGAATGTGATTGGAAGGATTTTTAGTGATTTCGGTTTTTCAAGTGAACATTTTAGATTGACAAGTGTTTGATTGTGAGTGTTGTGAAGAGAGTGGCAATTTGTTGGAAAGCTGGAAAATTGTTCTTCGAGAGAGAATGCATGGGTGAGGCGGGCAGAGTGAGTGTGAGAGTGCCGCCGAAGCAGGAAACCAGGAAGCTCATCGCTCCCTCGAGGAACCTCGCCAACTGTGAGCGGCACAACGATGAGGGTGTTGTTGTTCCTCCTCGAGAATCTAGTGTGGAGGAGGAGGCCGAGGAGCTTGAGTCACTCCCTCTCGTCCCTTCTCCTTCTTCTCCTCCTCCTCCTCGCCGACTTCCGCCCGAGTGGTGGCGGTGGGGGTGGAGGTCCTTACTACGTCGCGTCGGAAGTGATTCGTGAGTTCGAGATTTCCGAAGGGGTGCCGGTGGGAACGAGCATAGGGTTTATAGGGGAGCCCACACCCGGTTCTTCGAACGCCCCACCACATCACAATCACCGATCAGAATGATAACTCTCCCGTGTGGCAGTTTGCAAGGTAAACCAACATTTCACTAATTTCCCTTCATCCCATTTAAATACTGCAAATTAGATGTTGAGCATGTTTTTTCTATCCCTTCTCTTTCTCGATCACACACAGATTGCCAAACGGCGACAGCCAGTACATGGATGACGACATCACCTTCAACCAGAGTCGCTACTTCGCCACCGTCGCGGAGAACGCCTCCGTTGGGACCTCTGTCCTCCAGGTGTTCGCCCTGGACCAAGACGAAGGGCCCAATGGCCAAATAACGTACTCCATCAATAGGCGGCAAACAGACAAAGAATCTGTCTTCAAGATTGACCCCGTGTCCGGCGTCATTTCGGTGAACCGGCCTCTTGACTACGAGAGCAAGGAAGTTCACGAGCTCGTCGCCGTCGCGAGGGACAACGGGATTCAGCCTTTGGAGGCTACCGTCTTCGTCTCCATCCGAATCATCGATCTCAACGACAATCAGCTCAAAATTAAGATCAGCTTCTTCTCAGGTGAGGAAAAAAGAAACAATGTAAAACTCTCCCCCAGTTTCATCCCTCCCTCACCCCTTCTCCCCGAGAGACGCTTCCTTCCTTTTTGAACAAGGAAATTAGTAATTCATCTCAATTTTCTTTGCTCTCAGCGTGCATAAATTTATCTCAAACTCGCACACGTGTGAGAAACCTGCATCATTGTTTTGAGCGATGCAGCGTACGGAACCAGTTCACAAAATTATGACGCCTCAAGTTTTTCTTTCGATTTTGCACACTTTAAAAATATCACACAAAAATCATCATCGTGATAATGCGTGTGTGTATGCGCATCCACACCTCCGCCTCAATTTTATTTTTTTCCGCTACACAAACCCCAATCTGATTTTATTATCGCGAAAAAAAATACAGAAAGGAAAGTAAAAAGGAGGATGATGACGACGAATTCGCCAGAAGGTAAAAGAAATGAAAGTTGTGTGCACGCCAAGGCAAGAGAGGAGGAGATCATCTCTCTCGCCAAAAAGAGAAAAAAAAAACGATGTTTTCACTACATCGTCTTCTCATCCCTCTGTATATTTTTAGAAGACGAAATTGATGGATGCAAATCTCCGCGTCATTAAAATTTGCAAAAGGGATTGTTACGATAATTTACAGTCGATTATCACTGCAAAATGCACAATGAACAAAAGTGCAGAGGGGAGGAAGTTAGGGAAACATGTAAGGATGAGTCTTGTGGATGATGGTGGAGGAAAATCAGTTGCACTGTACAAAAGGATATCAAAAGAAGAAACTGTTGCTTCTGCATATTATGCATATCTTGGCTCGGCATGTCAAAAAGTTATGATTATGGTCAAGAGATGATGAGTGACAAGTTAATGACGGTCTTCAACTCGCTTTTTATGTGTGCTCAACTCTCTCAATGAAACTCTGGCTTTACTCGCCGACAACGAGAAATGAACTCACTCTTCATAATTTTAGTAACCAGCCTGTTCCCCTTTCACGTGCAATATTTTTTTTTGCACATTACGAGTGAAATTTTTTCAGTGATTAGTTTCAATTATTGTGAGTTCCACACGTAAATTATTTGTGTACATCAACATTTCTACGGAAAAGGCACAAAGGTTTTATTTGAAGTCTCCCAATTTTTTTTTTGCACGAATCTGTCAAGATTTTTTTTTGGTTGTACCTGTCAATACTAGAAGAAATACGATGAGGACTCTTATGGAGACTTTAGTTTCTCTAAATGTTTCAATGGTGAGAGAGGAAGAGAGAATTATCAATTGGTTATATTGGTGTATACAAGAAATAAAAATGATGATGATTTGTGTGTTGATTTTGTGGCAACAAGGAGAAAATAGTTGTTCTCTGTCACTCATTAGTATTGTTCATGATTGTTGTGTTGTATTGGCTGAAAGGATCTCAGGGCGAGAGCGTAGATCATTTTGTGGTAAAAAAGGGTGAGCAAGATGAGTAATGGGAGAAGGGTAACCAATGCAATAAAATATGGTGCGCTCTCTCTCTCTTACTTTATTAAGTGCTTTCCGATGATTTAAAAGGGGGGAAGAAAACAAGTTATCAAGATGTGCAAAAAATATATGTATGACTGAGCACATTTTTATGGCTTCACTGTAATATCTTCTGCATGCTTTCTTTCAATGATTTGAGCAAACATGGCAAATGAGAGGTCGAAATAAAACTTGACACCTTATTCACCACTTCGCTACACACACAACATTTTATAGGGCGGCATAAAAAGTGGAAATGAATGGATTCCTTTTGATTTCAGACGATTCCGATGACAAGCCGCCCACCGTCTCTGAGAACGCTCAGCCCGGAGAATTCGTGGCGCGAATCAGCGTCCACGATCCGGACTCGAAGCAAGAGTACGAGAATGTGAACATGGTGTTGGAAGGTGGCGAAGGGAACTTTGCCTTGGAGAACCGAAACGGGGTCGTGTACCTCGTGGTGGCCTCGCGGAACTTGGATCGCGAGACGAAGGCCAACTACAGTTTCACCATTGTTGCCAAGGATCCCGACTCCCCGAACGTGAACACGTCGACGAGCTTCCTTCTTCAGATTGGGGACGAGAATGACTCCCCACCCCGCTTCGAGCGGGATACTTATGAGGCCAGTGTGAGCGAGGTGGCAAGCCCTGGGACCTCTGTTCTCAGTGTGAGGGCGGTGGATGCCGACGTTGGGAACAACTCTGCCATCATTTACAGCCTGAGATCGTCCTCAACATCGTCTTCAAGTGGTGCTCCGAGTTCGGCCTCAAAGTGGTTTGACATCGATCCCGACACTGGGGTCATCTCGACCAAGTCGCATTTGGATTGTGAGACAGATCCCACGCCGAGGCTCATCGTCACCGCGACCGACAAGGGGGAGCCAGCCCTCAGCTCGGAGGCTGTTGTCAATGTCCACTTGATCGACAGCAATGACACACCACGTAAGAGCGGTTCAAAAAAAACTTGGAGTGGTTCTTCTCATAAAATGATAATATGCAAATTAACTCTGTATTGACGTCTCCATCACACATTGCTCTAGGATTAGCAGTTGAATTCGTAATGAGCCTTTGAGCTCTCGTGAAATCTCGGAGAAGCATTTACTAGAACTGAGAATTTTTCCACAGATAAGCCCTCTCTCGAAGTCTGGAATGTTGCACTTATTCTTATCAATTTCACTTTCAAAACTTTTACACTCAAACATAAATGTCTGCTAATATATGTATCTCTCCTTTGGAGTACATTAGCTCACTTTTTTTTGTGGTAACTCTCACTTTGTCCGTCTGGAATTGCAGGAGTGATGATGATGATGATGTCATTTGAGAAATTGGCCGGGGTTTTATATTATTATTAATAGCTGGCGTAATAATTCTTTTTTTTTTGCTGAAACACGTATTAGGCAGACTAAACGTCGTGTAATCATAATCATAAAAGTGAAGTGTACACAGTATAAGGAGAGAAATGGACAGAGTATAATTTCCAGAGAAAGGGAAAGAAATGATACGAGTGAAAAACGTAAATACTAATGTGAATTCGTTTTCTCTCTTGTTTTCGCACAGTGTTCGACCAAAGTTTTTACAACGCGTCCGTAATGGAAAACACTCCGATCGGCAGGTGTATTCTCAAGGTAAGCTTAATACAATTACTCCGTTTTCTTGCTATTTGTACCTAAGCTTATTTCCTCGCTGCTTTCAGCATTTCAGAATTAATGTGGTTGTTGAAAGGGCGACCGGTGCAATGCTAATAATAAAAGTTTCTAAAGCATAGTTCTTGTGTCAGCGACAGCATCCATACAAAAAAGAGGGGTGAATGTGAGATTAGCCAACCCTCACTCTCTTTGAATATGTGCGTAATAAAAGAAGAAGGGAATTACAATGATGTGACGGTGAATATCCATTAATTGTCCGAAGAGTTGACTCTCTCCCAAACAGCCACCTGCTCCATGCGAGTAGGGCTGTGAGGAACGGTTTGTTACATAATGTTTGTATGTGTGCGATAAGCACTTATCTCCCTCTCTTCCCTTGTAGTAAATAGTGGAGTTAATAGTGGTAATAATAGTTTCACTTCACTTTACTCAGCCCTTAATGAATCGTTATCAGAGTTGCATATTTTTTCACATTCTCTCTCCTCCATCCATGTCTCTTCCATTTTCCTAAAAGTGGACACACTCTCGAGACGAGTCCAACTGGATCTTGTTCTTGAGAGAGAGAGGAGACACTGCTTTTTTATTAATACCTGCCCATTTAAGTATATACTTTTCTCCAAGCCACTCGTCGTGATGATGTCTGCTTATGTATGCAGAGAATGTATTTATCATCATCACCATAACGTTATCTCTCACTCACTCAACCCTTTTCATCGGAGGAGCAGTAGTTTTTTTTATTCTTGGGAGAATGGAAAAGGTTGCCGTAATAAGTTTCATCATATCATCATTCAACTTTGTCATCACATCATGTGCATACAGCATCAACGCTTTTACTCAATTTTATATCGTATTATTACGTTCCTATTAGACGTCCCTATATAAATATATTAAGGCTTTGCGAAAAAAATGTACGCACTCGAAAAGAGAGGATTTCTGTTTTGAGAAAATTATTTCAGACATTTGCCATGCATTCTTGTCGGCGAGACAGAAAATTCCCAAGCGTTCTTCTCTCTTTGGAGAGAGATGGAAGTCAGGTAATAACAATAATAATAGTAATAAATCGTTGCGTTTCTCAAGTTGTGCGAGCGTCATCATCATCATCATTTTCGTACGAAATTGGAGTGAAATGGAACATTTTTATGTCTCGCGTAGGTATGCAAATGACACACCATTGAAAGAAAATTTTTTTACAGACTCAGGAGACAGAGTGAAAATGTCAAGATGGGAACATAAAAGTGCCACTCTCCATCATCTGGTCTTTTAAGATAATTCTCGGCATAAAAAAAGACCATAATGGTTGCGAGGACAAAACGTGGGGACGCATTACGATAAACGTGCATTTGTACACATTTTCCCCTTGTTAGGATCTCACTCTGGAAGTAATTGTGAGACTGAATCATTTTCTCCAGCGACATTTCACTCGTCCAATCCAGTCTTGGTTTTTTAAAAAAGATATTGATGATGATGATGATGACATAAGATGTGTAGGCATAAAAGGAGAGAATTATTGAGAGGCGAAAATTAGATGTGTTTGCAAAAAAAAACAGACTTTATCATAATAGAAAGGGAGAGAAGCAGACGAGGGGAACAAGTGACAAAGTGACGATGATGATGACGGTCCATTGAGGACACTGCCACAAATCATTCTCCGACTTTTGTCGACTAGACGAACGAGTTCTCGTCCTCCATCTCTATCTCTGCTGGTTGATGATTTAAAAAAAATAAAAATCACTCCCAATCATTGACGATTATTTAGGAATATTTTCAAGACGCAAAGCTGCATACTACTAGTGAGACTGACAATATAAAGTTTTTTACAGAAAATAATCCCAGTTTTCTGAAAAATCTGTATGTGTAACAGTTGGATGAGAGGCATTGTGTTTTGTACACAAATTCGACTTTTCACCACTTTCATGTAGCAAGAAGAGCATAAACGCCAGGAGGAAGAATACTACTATTACAACGTATACAAACTTCGTATAAAAACACCGAAATGCATACAAAAGCATTCAAAATGTTTTCCTATTGGCGTAAGGGAAATATGTACGGCAACAGCCAAGAAGGTATTACTCAGTGTAATTTTGAGAGGAAGACTCGCTCACACATTGTAGTTGTTTTTTGTGTGTGGATGAAAAGTGGGAAACATGTCCAGGGGAAGGATGAGGTTGAAATTTCAAAAGAATACGAGAGGAGAAGAAACCTTCAGAAAAGTCAACTTGGATTTATCATCATCATCATCATCATTTTCTTTTCCAACTTGTTTTTTCTCTGATGATGATGATGATCGTCCAGGTGGCTGATTGTTTCAACAAGAAAGAAGCTAGCAATTTTTTTAATGGATGGATAGAGTCGAAGCTGAGAGAAAAATACACTTTTCTACCTCTCCATATAAAAGTCTCAGTTGATACACTCTGAGTAGACCCAAAGAGAGCATTCATTTCGTGTGCACACTTTTCTTTGCTTGTTCATCTCTCATTTGTTTCGTCATTGTGAGACCCCTCTCTGAAAAAATAATGTTGGCAACAGAATCAAAGGGGTTGTCCACAACAGAAAACGCCGAAAAGAGAAAAAAGGAAGAGATGGTCATCATGCACCACACTGGGTTTTTTTTTCGTACCGTTTTTTCCTCCGACAGGCTCCCATCTCCCACGATAAGCACCTTGTCTTCCTCATCATCGTTACTGACCATTTTTGCGTTCATTTTTTCTCTCTGAAAGAACCCAAAAGGGGTACAAGTGTGCAATATTTTCTTCGCAATTCACATCACTCTCATTTGTCATGGTGTTCTCTCTTTTTTAAGATAAATTGGCTGCGATCCTGATTATTGCAGGGGAGTCACACAATAAATCGCGAACAGCGTGGAGCCACACCGGAAGTATTTGTGTTCCTCCGTTACTTTTCCCAAGAAAAGGGAGAAAATATTGCGGAGAATTTCGTATTTTTCATTTTGTTGACAGACTGTCATCTCTCTACAAATGAGTGGAATAGAAAGAGAGCGCGTAACATGCGTAAAAGTAGTCATGATTACCAGTTAAAAACGTGCTGACAAAAGATGGCTTTTTTGCATTTTTTCAAGAAGACAGCTCAAAATCCGCCGTTTGCATCACATGAACAACATCAAGTTAGATTCTTACACGTTTTTCTTTTCGGGCTTGTTCTTTAAAAATATATAAATTCTCTGACAGCCGCAACAGAGAGGATTGTGTGTACAAGTGGTGAGGTTCACACAAGCTCAGTTCTTTTGGTGAGTTGGAAATGCGTAAAAAAATTGAGAGAGTACAGGAGAAGGGTAGTAAAAAATTATGCATGCATTATTATTCCTCCCATCTCATTTTTCTTTTTGGTACATCGGAATGCAGGGAAGGAGCAGTAGAAAATTTGTATACAAACCTAAACTCGCATTATAAATGCATAATAGCCAAACTCACAACATGTACTCCAGACAGTGTATATATTCCTATACACATACATTAGTAATATACATACCGAAAAAATGCTTTTTTCTACTTCATCTCCTCCTCCACCACACAGTGATCATCATTGGAACATTAATATGAAATAAAAAAAATGTTACAAGAACAAAGTGGAATGAGGAGGAATGCTGAGGTAGACTTGAAAAAGTTTTCAACATACATAATTCCTGTCTTCTTTTCAATAAACCTTTGCTCGACAGAGAAAAGGAGAAAAAAACTAAAGTACTCTGTTTTTTGGGGTCTCTACCATTATTATAGCTCTCTATCGCCACGATTAAAAAAACCTTGCATAATATATAGATTACACAACATCATCATTATTAGACCCTCTCTTCTAAATAATATCGCAACAATAGTCCAGGTATAAGTGGACTCAGAAAGAGGGCAAAAATATGGTTTTCATTGTAATCGTCGTAAGGTGGATGTAGTGAAGCGTTGGTCCCTGGATGTTCTGGAGAGTAAACAAAATTTTTCATTGGAAAAAGGCGCAACTTACCCTCATCCCTTACGGCTCTCTGCTTTTCCTGAGAAATTGTGGTTGTGGCTATAGGTTGTGGAATCCTACGTGAAATTTGTTCCAGCACTTCGTCGGTTTTCTATTTGTGCAAAAAATATCGAAGCGTGGAGACCAGCCCATTGTTTATGAGCAAGGTTTAATTTTTCACAGGTGGAATTTCGCGTTTCGTATGTCGTCGTAATCATTTTCCACATAATCATGCACAATGGATGACTGTAATGCTCAAGAATATGAGACGCATTATTATTATTATTCGCTCATCTCTCATCAAAAAACCAGAACTTTATTTCACGTAATTCCCTCTCGAGTGGTTTTTTATTTTTGCAGAGAGAGTGCTCATACAATGGGTTTCTTTTCCACAACGAAAATATGCACGTAGAAAAGCTGGAGGTTTTTTTTGGTAGTATTGCTATTAAAAACCACAAAATGCCAAAAACAGAAGAAGTCTGTGATTATCCGTAATAATCCTTTCCTGTGTGCTCACACACTCTTCATAACAACGTCGTGAGGGATGGACGTTATTAAATTGAATCTAGCTCTTTCCCCGTACTTCTTCAACTCTTCTCGTCTATTTTCCCAACGATTGAAAAAAACACACAGGTTTCTCTCTACAAAAAAAGTGGAAAGGAAAGAGAGATTGTCGTCTCCACAATTTCCCGTCTGGGGTCCGACTTTTCGAAATTATCCGTCTAGCTAGTTCCACGTCTTTGAGACTTGTGTGGATGCACTGAGAGAAATAATATTTTCTTTGTAGTTTTCAAAATGACACAAAATTGCTCCCTGAACAGGGACTGCATTGCGTGAAAAGTTTGAGTTGCATTGGAACGTTGCATGAGCTTGTCTCACGCAAATTACCGTCGTCGTCGAGACGAGAGCCACTTAGAGGAAAAACGTGTGCGTTCTCAAGACAGAGACATTGTTTAGTTCTCTGATCTGAGAAATTGGTGGTAGCTAAAGACATAATGTGCTATCATTACTCTCTGGAGTCAGTCAATCATTTTCGTCGTCTCTGTCGAATCACGTTTCTCTCGGGTTTTTCTCTGTGAACAATAAAAACGAGGCCAAACACACATCGTTTTAGAGAGAAAGAAAAAAGAATTGTTGCAATAATTATTGGGTAAGAAAAAAAGAAGATTTTTTCTCCTTTTTCGAATTCAAAGAGAAACCCGTCGCGATAGGTGAACTTGAAGATGACTTGAGAGAAACCGTTGTTGCCACTCACGAATAGGGCCACACCAAATGAAAAAGTGTATTGTCGGTTAAGATTGGAAATTGTCATTCTCAAATTCTGCACCCAACTCTCACCACAATTTTTTCAATTTCTACAAAATGACTGCGTACTTTACAGCTTTCAAAGCCTGGGAACTCTTTTCCCAGAGCATCACTCTGCACTTTGACGTTTGTCGTAGAACTTGTCATTACTTGGTGTTCGTGATGCTCTGTAATGCATTAATTGCTTAAAACTGCCTGCGTGGGTTCACTCCTACAACAAATAAGGGCGAACGCTCATGTTTTTTGAAACGACAAAGTGAACATCCTTGTTTCACCACGGTCAGCATTACGTCATCAGAGGTCTCTGGTTTTTTTTGCAAAACAACACTCCATTTTCTAGTGGACGCAATCACAATTCTTGACAACGATACTAAACAAATGCTGACAAAAAACCTAAAAAAGTCATAGGAATAAGGAGACTTACCATTCGTCCACATTTATTGCACATTTTAAAAAAACGAAAAAATTCCAATGCACTTTTCATTCACCATCTTAATTCTCCCAAAAAATTGTATTGCTCAGACTCACATTGAGCGTCAAAAGTCAACGACATCGTTTCTCACTGTTTGGTGCAAAAAAATCCACACTTGATTCCAGGAGCTCTTTTGTGCTCTAACGAATCTCTCCTTTTGTTCTCCTTGTCGTGATGCCTCAGAAAACACTTTTTTCTCCTCCAACTTGCATCAACTCCATCATTACTTTCATGATCATCATCGAGGATTCCTCTCGTCATCATCATCATCGTGCATGCTTGTATCGTCTTCGAGACGAAGCTTGAGCGAAGTTGAAAAAAAAACTGCATTCCATTGACATTAGGGTGATTTTTTGGCTACAACGACGTACACAAGGAGAGAGACCGCACCTGAGATGCTCCTCCATCAAGATTTCATCACATCTTCATCATCATCACACCAATCATCAGTCATCCTCCTGTTTTCTGACCAAGCAACTTTTATCTGAGCATGATATCCTTCCTTGTGTGGGGGAAAACAAGGGCTTTTTAAATGGCTGAATATGCCTGCTTCAGCTTTGCACTCCTGTTTTCATACGATTTTGAAATTAAAATTGTGCCCTTTTATTGTTTATAGGTCTCCGCCAGCGATCCTGACTGCGGAATAAACGCCGTGGTGTCATACTCTTTCCAAGACACAAAGTCTGGAAGCGGCCCACTCCCCTTTTCCGTGAACTCTGACACGGGCGAGATCTGTGTCACGGGGCTCCTCGACTTTGAGTCGCGACACGTGTACGAGATCCCTGTCGTCACGACAGATACCGGCGGACTGAGCTCAACAGCTATTGTGAAGATCCAGCTCGAAGACCAAAATGACAATGTGCCCCTCTTCTTCCCATCAAAGTACAATATCAGTTTGCGTGAGAGGTACGTCCCCGAAGGGCCCATCATTTCGGTCGCGGCTGTGGACAAAGACTCTGGAAAATTTGGGGCGGTCACCTACTTCATTCAGGCTGGGAACGAAAGGGGCCTCTTTGAGGTGGACCCGAAATCCGGGGAGATCCGTGTGAGTAGAGGGCTCACCCGAGAGATTCCTGTGCACCAGCTCCATCTTTCCGCGAAGGATGGGGCGGGCGCGGTCGCAGAAAAGCCGGCCGTCGTCACGGTAACAGTTGTGGATGCTCAGACTCAACCTCCGCTCTTTCGGCAGGCTCGCTACTCCTTCGCCATTTCGGAGGATGCACCCCCAGGCTCGTTCGTGGGCGCTGTGGGCATCTCTTCCGGAGTTGGGGGGAAGGTCAAGTTTTCCATCTCGTCGGGCGATCCAGACTCCTACTTTGTCATTGATTCGTCCACCGGAGTGATTAAAACGGCGTCCAGACTGGATCACGAATCCCATCCCGCCGTCCTCCTCAATGTTCAAGCGGTGGGAGAGCAAGGCTCGTCAGGATCCACCCCTTCTTTTGCCCACTGTCAAGTCGACATTCGCGTCACAGACGTGAACGACAACCGGCCCGAATTTGAGATGCAAACGGTGAGCATTTGGGTTCCAGAGAATGCCAAAGTCGGCTCCGTCATTTATGCGCTTCACGCTCGCGACGCGGACTCCGGACTGAATGGACAAGTGGTCTACTCATGGGTCCATCACGGTCCTGCAGACCTTTTCAAGCTGGATTCGCAATCGGGGAGGGTCACCCTTCACAAGCAGCTCGACTTCGAGGAGACAAAAGCGTACGTCATCGCCGTCGCAGCGAGGGACATGGGCAGTCCGCCACTCACCTCGAACAACCTCACTATCAACCTCGAGATTCAAG
>JAHZMW010003765.1:0-186785 GCA_027743745.1 Alloscopus bannaensis
TAAGTATAGCGAACCTGAAGCATATTTGTAAGTTAGTTTTTGTGTACACGTAGGCACACAATATTCCATCCTTACAAAATTGATGGCCACTCACGACGATAACGAAATTGTACTAGTAGTCATCCTATATAATAATATCCTATAGTGATTATGCCAAACTGTGTGTGGATTGCTCTCTATTCTGTAAAATGCACGTCTCAACGTCTTCCGATGAGATTCTTCTCGGAGACGTTTTATTTGAACTAGCTCAAGATTATCGTGTTTCATGAAGTTCGGGATTGGGTTGACGGCTATCGACTTCGACAAGCTATCATTTTCACAAGCAAAAGGTACGTATCACATTCTTCAAAGTATCAGATCTATAGAGAAAGCTAAGCTAATACTACACACTAATGGGCATCTATATATATCTAAACTGAGATCTACATTAAATGCGGCAATACAAAAACACCACGTCGCTTGCCCTTTCTCACTGAACTAGTTTGCGTTCCACTCGCAATTGTCACAATCTCGATCGCGATGGTAGCAGTCACCGCAAATTGACCAATTTCCTAAAAAAAAATCTTCAAAGGCTCTCGTCATGTACATAAAAGACTGGACTATATTCTTTCCGTTACATTAAAAAGGCCTGGCAAACGAAAATCGTGTGCACTTTCAGTTTACTTTACCGCATAGGCATCCCTATTAGTATTTCCCACCGAATTTGAACAACCTCAAACATACAAAATGCTACATGTCAAAATGTGGACTACAATTATGACGCTGTCATCAAATCACCGGTAACAGTATCCTTTAGTATACGCTCTACAAGGCAATGCAAGTTTTTCGAGATTTCAGTGCGAGCAATTGCATCACAACAATTGCCCGTTCATAAATTTTCTCTTTGTAACGGTACAAAATATGATGAGGCGTGTAGGTGAGTGAGTCTCAAAGCTTGACTTGAATGAGTGTGTAGAGAAGGCCTTCAATGTGGTTCACAACTGTGTATTGGAGACTGTTAAGGCCGTCATTGTCGTATCTGTCTTTCCCCGTCTTGAGAGTGTCAAACCTCTCGTTGTTCTCTGATTGTTTCTGAAATGAGCATCACAAGAGATAACAAGCTTGTCCTGATAATCAACGTGAACACACACACCATCATCCTGTGCTCATGCACAAGACTACTAATCAATACAAAACACATTAGTGGGAGATTGGAGTAATATTTTTTCTCTGCAGCAAAGCAGACTCACTTTGTGCGGGAGCATCCTGTACGAGCTCACAATCGGTGACAGCCTTATGACCTCGATGCCTTTGCTTGTCAACCGTCGGTACAAGTCATCATCCTCCCCTCCCCACCCGTAGAACTGGTTCGAGAAGCCATTCGCAGCATAAAACTGATCTCTCGTGATGGCGACTGCTCCTCCAAACAACTCCTGGTAATCCAACAGATATCTGCAATGAGAACGCAAACTCATTCAAATCACCAACGAAACTCGCACAGCTTTGACCGCCTTTCAAATATTCAGAGTGGTGAGCATGCCTCAAAAACGATAAAAGTACATCAGCAATAAAGGATGATTAACTACCACTAGTAAATTATGCAAATAACAATATTTCCATTGGCTCATGTCATGTATGAAAACATTTCTCGCAACCCATCATCATCAACTAATCCTTAAGCCATCATTATTGACCTTTGCGTGGATGACGTTCAGTGTAAATAAAGTGAAACGACGTGATGAGCTCGAGAAAATGTTGAGAACGAGAAATGGATGATTGTCACTCACATTCCAAACCAATCCAGCCTCCACTCGTTACTACTCGATTTGCTCAGCTTGAAAATGTTCTCTCAAATAATATGATTCATAATCTTCCTCACTGTCTCTGCCCAACACTCCTTCACCTCTCTCTTTTCTTGCTGCATAATAACATTTGCCAAAAGCCATTCAAATCAGAGTCGCACGCCAAGCCATAACCTTTAAAAACTGTTCTTGTGAGGAATGCGATGCATGCAACTGTTTTAGTCATCAGCATCAACATCATCATGATCATCGTCTCCTTCGCATATCCAAACTTTGCTTCTCCACTTTATGATGATGAGTCTATCTATTCGTTTTTTTTCAACGAAAAAGAAAGGAAGAGAGGATATGGATGATCGTTTTGCCTACTTCGAAAAAGTGGATGTCACCCAGCGAATGAAGTAGATTTTTTCACATGATGTATGCAACCGAAAATAGCCTCGTGTCAATTCACCATTGAGCACGGCTCCGAAATACTTTTCAAACGTAAACATCATCATCTCTGACAAAAGCTTCTTGAGAGAAATCACAGAACAAAACATCTTTCTCTCTAATACATTGATTAGGTAAATATTGGTATGCGGGAGGGAAATGGCTTCATTCTTTAAAAAACTGAACAAATCGCTCCCTCTTTCACTCTCGAATGCCCATTCCTCACGTTTTGTGTCGACAGCCAATATAAAAATGCGATTTTGCAAAGAGAAATAGAGATAAAACTGAAACAGCGTTGTTGTTATACATGAATACACACATTTCTTTTCCACACATTCCTCGTCGTTGGAAATATGTGTGTTTTCGATATGCTTCAAATGACGTCCTTAGCCTCCTACAAAGAAGAGACTCGTCTCCTTTGTCACTTTTATTCAGTGCGGAAATTTTCCACGACGGAGAATATTACTATGTTCTCATTCCTCGCTTGCTTCCTCCTTTTCTCTGAACATAAACTCTCTCTCTCTGATGCATTTGACAAGGATGAGCATCCGGCTAACATAGGATCGAATACAAATATTAAATACTTTTTATCTCTGAAAGTGCGATGCTGTGTTAAACCAAAAGTGTGAATGACGATATTGAATAATATTTAGTGAGTATATATTATGTGTGTATATCGTGTTTGTCATGCTGACCTGAAGGAATTGACAGCAGCACTCATGTGACGCGGATGCTGAGTGCAGCCATAGACATTTTTGATATTTTCCGGAAGGAGATCGACATCATGAAAAATGTAGCAATGCGTGGGCGAGCTCTTCACGGACTCGGCGAAGCCGACATTGAGCAGCTTCCCACGATTGAAGGACTTGTCGTCCACTTGCTCTACGACGAGGATCTGGTACTGAATCATTTGCAACTGGAGGAAGGCGTGCATGTGGAGGACAAACTTTTTCAGCTGGGACGCCCGCTCCCGGTACGGAACGACGAGGGTCACATTATGAACCGGATTGCAGTTCGCCGGCTTCCACCATCCGCCAGCCCTCACCAGTCCGAAACTGAGGGCGGCCGCCTTCTCATCGAAGTCATGGTGTTCCGACCTCCAGAAGGAGTCGGGATGCTTGATCTGCTCCCAGGCTCGACCATCGTACTCGACAATCGGAGGACAGTACGGTTTCGTCGCCTCATGCGGCTCAGCAGAGCGACTGAGCTGGACGCTAATTTCCGCAGGTAACTGCTTCAGTGTGACGCAGTCATAATCTCGGATGGCAAAGTGCTTCAGGGAGTTCAACGCGAAGATATTGTAGCCTACAAGGAATATGGGGATGAGTCTCGACGAGTCTTGCATAGTATGTCTATTGTAGTTTGGGTCACCTCCGCAACATGAGGGGATCAACCATGACAACGAACATTGGCTTGACGGATTACATAAGAGATATTTAGCAGAGCAAAAATACAATAATTCAGGTATGACAGGTCCAGTCTCCACTCCACTTGAGACGTGTGTGTGAGAGTGAAAGAGAGGAAAGATAAGCGATGCGAATGATGATTGGGACAGGAGAATGGGATGGATGCAACTACTACATGATATCTCTCTCTTATCAAAATATTGTCAAATCGTGGGTGGACAAGGAAGGAGTATGAGCTGAACACAAAAATCGTACAGGATACACAAACACACAAACAGAGACACACAAAGATAACAAAGAGAGAGACAAGGGTTACGAAGGAAAGAAAAGGAGACTATAAGATATGATTAATAAACGATCACTCCATTTGTCGTGTGACTAATAAAGAAAGGAACACTCGCATACGGGGAAAACATACACAATGAAGAATCCACACTCACTCTCACATGTACGATTTTTTCGAGAGAGAAAGGAGGATCGTCACACAACGAGATGTGATATTGGGCTGGTGTAAGTGGATAAATTCGAACATGAGTCACACCATGAGGAGCGGATGAGGAAAAACTCCTCTAAACTCTCCTTCTTTTCTCTATTAATATACATATGGCATGCCTTCACTTTAAACTAATCAATAGCGGGAACACACTCACTCCTAATCCTAACCGTCCTGTAACTCCATCTCCGCTCCATAAGCATCGACTTATTTGGTCAGAGGCAGAGAGAGAGAGAGAGGCATGTCCTATATATTTTGTCCTCTTGACGATGATGCATGAGGGTGCTTTTTCTCGTGGATTTTACTCTCCGTGTGTCCGACTGTGTTGAGTTTGTCTGGTGTACCAGTTTGCGGTCTTTGTTGAGAGAGAAACGTACATCGTTGCAGAACACGTACGCGTACCCCACCGCAAGTTTGAGCGTCGTCTCTAAATGTATGCAAATTTTGAGACTAGAATGCGGCGGATTATCGAGTAGGGACACTATGAACGAATGTCGACTCACTAATTGAGCGCATTTACCGGTAGAAAATCGTTGGACTAAGCTATCTCTCTGAGGTTTGGTAACCTCTGTGGTTATCTGCAGTTTCTGCAAGAGGCATGAGAAGGGCGAATATTTTCCCCTGCATTTTAGCGACAGCTAATTAGACTGTAGTTGCAAAGCGGTTAAATCCAGTTTGAAGATGATTTTCTTTGCATTGATTGTCTCCTCCTTTCCATACCACAACGTAGGCTGGTGCTGAAGGGAATGATTTTTGCTCTACATTTACATAATATGATTATTTGTATCCATTTGTAACCTGAGATGTTTAAGCAAAAACAAAAAAAATGTAGTAGGATGAAAATCCGTCAAGTCACAAGAGTAACACAGATACACAAGTCGTTTTGTGTGAGAGAGATTAATATCACGTCGTACGGGGATGCATTTTACTATTCTCTCAATTCTTTCGTAGAGAGAGTGTGTGGTACAATAATGTTCACATAAAATGGTCTCACTAACCTCCTACTCTTACAGTTTCTCTCTCTTTCAGATTACATATATAGATTGTATCCATACTACGTGTCTCGTGTAATACATTTTCGTTTAGGTATTATAGGATTTTCATTCACCCTGAGGGGATCTCGCTCTCTGCCTTTCCTGTATACTCGTGCACATCGAGCTGAGATGTAAATAACACGACCACAGAGAGTGGTTCAGAGTAGAGGTGTGCAATGGACACCATTGATGGGCTAAGGCTGACTCTCGACGATAAGGTTTCGGTTTTGGCTGGATTTCAAGTTGATGGACTGGTCCTGGGTATCCACAATATAGATACATTTATGTTATTTTGTTTTACAAGCAGGTTTGGTTCCGGGCTGAAATTGGGTGGACTCTGACTTTTTTTCGTCAAAAATCATCGGCTAGATTGAAGCAGAACACTTAAAGAGTGTGAAGAAAAATGCCGAACAAAAATACTTCTTGTCAATCATACAAATTAATATTTGGAGTAGAAATTTATACACTAAACACTAAACGTAGAGTAAAATTTATTTTGTTGCATTATAAAAATTTGTACTGTTTTAAGCCCTGTCTGCACTTACTGGTTTTGATATTATTGATTTTTTTAATGATTTCCATTTTCTAACAAAATTCAGCGGGTGAAGTTAATTACAGACCTTTTGCTATCAGAAAATGTGAAGAAAATACTAAACTGGAAACAGCTCGGACATACTCGTTTTATGGAGAAAATGGAGGTACAACGCAATTTCGGGGCAAGCTGCCCGGCAGTAGGTTTAACTTGCTCCAAAACTATGAATAAGTACATTTTCTCCATAAAACGGAGTATGCCCGATCAGTCTGCTTTAAAACCATGATTTCAATGATCGTGTTATCATCTTAAGTATTTTGATTGACTTTTGGAGTTTTGGGTTAAAAAGGGCATTTTTTCTAGCCGTCGGTTTCGGTCTGGACTACCTATACGCCACTCACAAGTCCCGGCGTGGTTAGGACTTCAAAATCCAATCCTTCTGGTCACCTCTAGCTCAGAGATACAGACACACACATGATGTGACGTACATTGCGCCGATACGCGAGAGAGTGAGAGATGGCAAGAGCATAATAATAATATTCAACTTTTGCATGTTTTCTCAAGTGTGTGTTTGTATGTGTTGCACTGCAACGATAATATGTGATGAACACAACGAGTTGAGAGAGAGCACTTGCAACTGCACTCTCTTTCAGTCTTCAAACACTTCGTTTCCCAATGAAGACAGGAGACAAACTTTTTAGCAGTAGTTTCTCGTCAGTAGTTTGTAAAAAAAACTCACAACGAGAGTGTGAGAAAATGTTTCAACTTTGACCATGATTCCAAGGAATTGGTCGGGTAATCATTGAACTTTCTCCCACTTCTCCGCCACTCTTTTCGGTAAGAATCAGAACGCGCATTTCACTTTTTCTGCACACACACATACTCTCTCAACGGAGAGACGGAAGTGTTTCCGTCGTTCGGGCTCTGTCCTTGCGGTCAAAAGTGTCAGTGAAAGTCTCGGGTAGTTACAGGTGTGTGTCAGAATGCAGTCAAGCTTTGCGCAATCCGAGTACTGCTGGTTCGCAACTTTCTCGTCACACTCACAACTGCTTTCACCAGTCACTTATTAAAATGAAAGCGAGTTTCGGGTTTGAAGGACTACTCTGATTTTTGTTCGGTTTTCATCACATTGACTAGGGCAACGAATCTGACCCTGGGGACCTTCCTTGCTCACTTTGTAAAGCGTTGTGGTTTATATAGTTTGTCTCCCATTTTTTGGCAGGGGAGACACCGTTTTATGATTGGGAAAAGGTTGAATTGATATACGTTGTCAGTGTGATAGACTAGACGAACTGATCATTTATTTCCCGATTTGACACACATCTGTGATTTCGGTTTCTTCCGAAGGATACTGGGGAGAAAGAGCGAGAGTTAGACGACGAGTGCGTGTATAGAGCAATGTGTTTCTAGTGCATAAAAAATACGGGTCACGGTCAGGCAGTACACCGCCTCTTGTGGGATGCACATTTTTCACGCGGTGTTCGAGTAGTTGACTCGATTTGTTGTTGTATTGAGAAGACGTTGTTTGTCTCAAACTTACATATGGAATTAAGGACACGCTCCAACGGTGACATACACAGATGCCTCCCATAAATAATGTGTTTTTATTCAGGCTAATCATATTACGCTGCATGAACTAGTTTCAGATTGAGTCTCAAAGACCGACATCGGCACGGAGAGAAAAAAAAATGTGCTCAACAGACGCAGTTCGACGGGGTTCAAGTGTGAATTTTATTTCGCACTTTGTTTCGTTGCGCATTTAGTTGTGTTTTGAGTGTACGAATTTTAGTTGGGTATGCCACGCTCCGTTTTAAATGAGGTATGCAGAGAGAGAGAGAGAGCAAGTAGGAGTGGAAATGTTTGGATCGTGAGGAAGCGTTAGTTTTGTTATTGCTATATACAATTTGCATACCTTGGCAAATTCGAGGGAATTGTGCGAGCAGACAACTGACAGATACGCTTTAGTTACAAACACAATAGACAGGAGTGAGCACGTCATTAAAAAAGTCGTGGTGCTCAACTGAACGATGAGCATTTGTTAATTAAACAAAGAAACACGGGAATCACTACATTTCCGCCATAAAATAGGAAAGCGTTCGTAAGTTGAGGACAATTGAGCTGAAACAAAATATGTTAATTTACACCAAATTCAGACCGAAATCAGTGTACACACTTACTTCATTGTCTTCAATTTTATTTGAGCATTTTTACGAAGCATTCATTTCTAATTAAAAACAACCCCGGCGCCAGTTGTGTCGAATGTGGGGGACGGATTAGACCAATTTACATTAGTTTGATAAGGCATTATATCATAGGGAAGCAGAACAATTTAATAATATTTGATGTGATTTTTTTTTGCAGGTGAAAATTTTTCTCTTCGCCTCTCAACTCGAGCTTCGTCAAATGGCAGGAATTGTTTTCAATAATTTTTCCACGTCTCGCTGTCGTGCTGCGGCGGACTTCTCCTCTTTCAGACGTCCGCTGTCGTTGCATTAGGAGCAGAGATTATTTCTTCAGTCGAAAATGTCGGATCAGTTGCCTTTGGACGGAGGCAACAGCAGCGGAGGGAATGGGAAGGATGGACAGGGTCGACGAGGGGTGGATTCCGAGAGCTTGGCGATTGCTTCTTTAAAAAAGAAGGTAACTGTTATAATCCTGTAATAAAAATCGGGCGCACTTTCGTAACACCCTGTGGGGTGGTCGAGGAGTAAGCGCGCGAATTACGATTTCGCGATTTTGAATTACGTTCGAGGGAAAGCGGTGAAGCCATTGTTTTGTTTTTGTGTTCTCGTCGCAGATGAGTGTGCACAGGCTGTTCGGAATCGGGAAGTCAGTGGATTTGGATTTTCGCGTGACACGAAGTGCTGGGAGTAGTTCAAGTGCGCTTTCTCCTCAAACCATGAATATTCCACAGAATTGGTTCCTTCGGTCGTTGGGAAGGCAGCTTTCCGAGGACCCGAGGTCATCAAGGTCGCGGAAGAATTCACCATCGTATTTAGGTACAAACACTAGTTAAATATCTCGTACGTAGTTAATACGACATTGGTCCTGACAGTTGTGTCACCTTTTTAGATCAGGATTCCGTGAATGTTATTGTTAAATGTTGAAGAAGGCAATTAATTGAGATAGTTGGCGCTAAGTGTAATTGAAGAAAATTAAATTGTAGAAATAATTCCTTTTTGTGAATCAATTAGCAATCAAGTCATTAGTACAGTTAGGATGTCATCAGCAGAGATGCATTGAAGGTCGATTGATTCGCAGTGAAGCAAGTAAGGATGACACACTGGTTGATGGTGTTTTGCCATTAATTATTTTGTCATCGGACCTCATTTAAGTAGACGGACATTACGCCATTGCCGGATGCTGTGTTTTGTAATCAATCCTCTGATTTTTTTCGACAACAAATGTTCGCTTTTGTAAAGTTATGTACTTACAAGTCAATTTATGTTTGTAATCTTCCTTTGCCTTTCTTCAACCTGCAAATACAGCTGAAAGCCCGATGGCGACTCACCGTTTACCGTATTTGTCAGTTTTTGTGTCGTATCTCCAGCTGCCCTTTTGGTTTAGTTTTTAATGGAAAATATTTATTTACACTGCTGCCGGGGAGCAGGTGCAACAGATTTTTTTCAGTGCCAACTCCTCCGTATTTTCAAACGTGGAACTAACAATACTGAATTGTGAATCTCGGAGCAAATCCCTCGAAAAGTAGGCTAATGTTGAGTAATATTCATAACTTTAGGAAGGGGTATATCTCTGTATTGCCCACTTTCAGAAAACGGGAGAAAATTTATTCGAATCTTTGTTCATATCAAGGTGACATTTATGATTATTGCACGCCCTATTATTATTACATCCTCTGGAAACGACACTCGTAACTTTTCATTGCTTTCTGCTGAAACATCTTGTTCTCTCTTGTTATTTGCAGGTGCTGACATGAGCTGCAGTAATTTAGTGAGAATGCGGAAGACGTCGTTGGGTCACTCTGCGCCCTCCATTTCAACGTCTTCGGTGAGTGCTCTTTTGGACCTTGTCTACTCCGTCGCTCACTTCTTTCTTTCCTCTAACTCAACAACACTCGACCTCTTTTAAAGCTAATAATAAAATCGTGCTTCCGCAACGAATTAATAATTGCTCATCAAATGAACTGAGCTGAGAGCTCAGCAGGCTGCAATTCATCTTTCACTAATCTTTCTAAATCCTTTTTTCCGCACCACTTTCTCTCTATGCTTTCTCTCAATTTTAATTTTTACCCATTACATAAAACTGTCGTGAGGCTGAATACTGGGGCACTTAATGCCAGTCCATGCCGAGCGCGTAAGTGCACCATCAAGACAACTACAAGCATTCCCATTTTTTTAGCCGAATAATTGTCTCTGTCTCTTTTTACGACGCATATACCTCATATTTCTTTCATACGCCGTAAAAATACATTGTCATTAAAATCAAAAGTCATTCACCCTCTGTTCACACTACTTCCCTGTGTTCCCAGCCATTTTTACCGTAGTGTGCACGAAACACGAGAGTAATCCGTTGCTAAGGAAGTGCAGCGCCTCCGCATCTCGGTTCTCCGGACATTGTAGTCCTGTATTTCCTCCATCATATCACACACATACTAATTCCACGGCATTTAATAGATTAAAGTGGCAGTCGTAATGGTTTTATTAGTCCTTCATAAAAGCGAAATGCGGCATTTGTTCTCCTTCATACAGCGAACGCGTAGCAACAACGACATCAAAGATTTGCGGAGAAAGTACACACATAGCGGAGCTTGTAGTAGGGAGGCTACATAAAACACAACAGCGGATTTTCTCTCCATCTTTTCTCCACTTTTCACAATACAAATCCTTCTCAAGCGATGCATTATGAGAGTGCACATTTCACTGTAGTCATTTGAGCTCCGTGTATGCTCGCATTTAGCACAACAGCCAACCTTAAAACCATGGAACAACTTGCGTCGTTCAATAAATCGATCAAGGGTGTTGCTACGTTAAACGGGTATGTGCTTCAAGCCTATCTCCCTCTGTGCTTTTTATGGTTTACAACAACGGAGTGGAATGAATGTTGCCTCCTTCTGTTGACCATATTACTCCAGCCCTATGCTACTCACTGGTGGTGGCCGGTGGTGTGCGCGGTAGTAGTGCATATTCACAGCGGGTGACTTCCATTTCCACATTCAAATTGGAACATACATGGTTAAGCTCTTATGAACTTTGCTATGAACTTATCTTGCGTTTTCGAGTCGTTTAGGTCGTTTCCCTTCCCTCTCCATCATCCCGTAATAGTGTTGCCGTTGACTTGCTCATTTCGTTGTTTTCTGAATGGAAGGTGTACGCTTGCAGTTGTCGTACTTGTTGGTGCGAACCAAAGTAATTGCTACTTTTGTAAATGTTCTGTTATATTTTCTTTAGCTGTCTCACCGGTGACTATTTGTTTGTGTCAAAGGGTTAGGAAAAAAGTATTGTCATCAGAAGAGAATGCACAGGACATGACTCAAATCCTGTCCTTGAATGATGCCCTTTGTTCATTCCTGTGAATAAGAGCGGTACACAAATTTATTGTTGCCGTTTGATAGTAATCCTTGTTAGCGGATGTGTGTTGTAGCCCACTCGCTTCTATCATCTCACCGCCAGACCGTCATACACGAGAGTTGATAACGTAATCGTTGAGTCGCCATTATGAAACAACTTGTACGCCAGTCTTGATGCCTTTTCTACTGCTCTCATTGAACTAAGTATCGACAAAGTTTCTCTCGGAGTAAATTGTAAAAAGTTGCCATGCCTATATAGCTGCTCATATAATACACTAGGTTCATATGGAACAGCTCGAGGTGAAGTCTAAAGTGCTTCTTGTATGGAGAGTTCGTGTTTCGAACCGTCATCAACTGTTTATCCTCCTTCTTTCGCGAGTCACGATCAGTTGACTCTCCGGACTCTGGATAACGAACACCGATCATGTGCACCACATGTGCATGTAATAAAGTACTACATGCAGAGAGAAGACGGTTTTGCAACCGACCGACGTTCTTTTCTCTTTTCCGCTTTTGTTTGACGACTATCTGTATCTTGCCACATGATGGAACATTATCCCATTTTCTCACTCTCTTTCTCTCCGTTTTTTGACGTCGCTTCATTACATCGCGAAGTCCGCCTACAATGGCAAACATCCCTGAAAGACTTGGCTCGCCTTGCATAATGACTACTTTTTGACACGTTTCTATAGCCAATGTATCCAAGTCGACGTGTTCGTGTGGTAACGATAATTGTATCGTCACGACGATATACTCCATCACGGATGTTGTACGAAGGGAATTCTTTGCTGAAAATAGAGAGGAAAACTCGTACATCAAGTTTGAGTAGCAAAGTAATTTTGATAAGGGTCGTAGTCGTCGACGTGTGGGAAAAGTAGGGAACATCTCATATTGAACAGATAGACGACAGTATATCATCTCCACTTTACTCTGTGGAAATATTCTTTGATGGAAACCTCGTTTTTTATGTTTGCATTGGCGTTTCCTCACACACCAAATTCTCAACTCTCTCCACCAGCAACTTCATTCATATCCAGGGTTTTTTTTTGTAGATGCTGTGAGAAGTTTTAATACTTGGATCCTCTCACGCTGCTTCCTTTTCCCCTATCCGAAGTTAAGCGATTTTTTTTCTCTCGTTCTCTCTCTACCCTTTCGGTGTTGGTGGTGAAACATGGGTTGTCATTCATGTCGGCGAAGAAGTAAAAAAAAGGAGCTGGAGAACTGAGAGATGGAAAATGTACATATATGAAAGTATTATGTATATGTACATTTAGTAATCAGAATGGTTTACTGGAGGCTTAAGTTAGTTTTTTTCTCTCCCTGTTTCAAATACCTACAGACATACCACTGCAGTCTTAACAATTTTGAGTTGGAGAGAAAGAGCTTTATCAAAATACATGAGCGAGGATATAAGAAGAGTTTACATGGTAGGGTGATTTCTCCAGACAGAGTTCAGCTCTCTGGTGAGGACGAGCTGTGCAGAGTAGAGCATCGCTTCCACGTTTCTCTCTAGCTCGCTCCCTTTTGGCGTTTCTGTTTTTTACGGAAAAGGCAGTCCTCGTTATATTTTCTCTCGTCGCATGTGATCCACATACAAATACATATATATATCTCCACGAGCAGGAAAAAAGGGAGGTGAAGGAAGCAGAAAAAAAACTTTCTTTTCAAATCATTGTAGCACATTGCGTGCTTTCCCATTGCTGGAGAGACGGAGGAAAGTGATACACGGATTGAACCAACTTCTCTCTCTCTCTCGGACTGAGGTGTGGGTGAAACAAAACAGGAGAATCTCTCTATCTTTGGTATCTCCTTGACTGTGGTTTCTCCGTGTATTCATTTCATCTCCTTGGATCTCCTGTATTTTCTCTTTTTCTGGTGTGCCAAACAAAACGAGAAAGCGTTTAGTGGATCACTGACTTTTATTGAGGAAGAACACACACACACACATTGTGTAGATCCATGTGGAGACGTATTACCTATAGAAAATAACGAAGATACTACTTGTGTGACGATATCGTTGAGAGTTTGTGTGGAAACATTAGTGTTATCATTATTGAAGAGAGGGAACGTCGTTAGCTCCATTTTAATAATGACTGTGTGCCCACCAAATTACCAACTCGGATGCTCACCTTTTTTATGGTCCAACAACGCGGTTCGAGGAGATACTTAATATATACTGGAGTTTGGGCTGAGATATTTTCCATATTGTTCAACTGCCATTTTTATCACGAGGAGCTCATGACAGAGAGAGTGCTCTAATCACACAGCCAAGTGAGCACCGTTTTTTTCGTGTGAGTGAGCAGCACACGATTTCAGCAATGGATTTATCTAGTCTTTCTTGACACTCTCCAGTTTCCACATTTTTGTATTGATTTTCTCTCTCTCTCTCTCTCGTTCTTTTCCCACTTGTGACAACTCTTTGTATATTATTATGTCATGAAAGTTTCATAAATTTCCCGTTATCTTCCCGTTACCGTATCCTGTGATTGTGCGCACTCCTTTCATGTGGTGAACTCTATCTGGACAAGTGATATTCGACTTCACGAGTACGGAGATTGGACGTGACTTAATCCAAGTTAGTTGGAAATAGAGCGGTGGATGAAGCTGCTCAAAGTGTTTCTTCTCAGCAAATTCTTGAGCATTTCAGATTTTCTCTGGTTTATTGATTGATTACCGCAGAGGTTTTTCCTCGTAATGGTCATCCGCTCGAGTGCGACCAAATATGATGTAAAGCGGACAAAACAACGTGTGTGTGGGGAAGTACACAATAAATAGTATCGAGAATGATAACTTTGGATGTAAAGTCAATCGGGACGACCGATTACACAAGTTATTGCCAACTAGGTTTCAAGTGATTTTTTGACAGTATCAGTGTGTATGTAATGATTCGGAAAAAGTGCAGTCAAGTGCATTCGAGTTGCTAATAAACAGACTCGACGGAGCACTGAGTATTTGCAGGCAACATGTCGGAATGTCGATACGAGTTTTGTTGGAAAGAGCGCACCCCCCTTTTGCGACTCCAAGACTCTCTATCAATCACATGTGGCGTATGTTTCCAAACAATCTTTTCCGCCTCAACTGCCAACCTCCCGATTCAACGGCCAATGTCAAGGTAGTTGTGATGAAGTCATCGTCAGCAGCTTGCAAAGGAATTTGAAAGAGTTTGTGAGAACAGAGAGCGGTATCGAAACAAGTATTCTTTTTCTCTGGTAAGCCATTAAGCCATCAAATCGCTGGATTCCGTTATCTTGTACTTACACTATCTCATGTACACGAGATGAGTAATCGTTTTTCGTGTATTCATATTGTAATTGGGAGATAAACACTGCCAGACTCTTCGAAGACTGCTCCAAAATCGGAGCGAGTGACTCATGATTTCACTGTGTTGGAGTGGAGACGAGGCTCTAACTACTTGGAGTTGGGATGAAAGGGTATTCGAATGTGCCAACAGGCTCACTCCTAATTCAAGGCTTCTCCTAATTCCTCTTGACTTTTGATGCGAAGATAACAGCTCGTCTATGTGAGAAGGTTTTGTGTGCATTCCGAATTTCCAACTGTGTTTGAACACGTCCATTCATCTCTGAAAAATTAACGAGATTACTCCATACACGAAAATACGGTTGAGCACCAAAGTCAGTGAAATCGGCAGTCATGCTTGGCTTGAGTGAGTACATGCGTCATCATATCTGTCATCTCAGTGTTCCAAGTTCAAAAGAGAACACGAGTTCGGAAGAATACTACGAGTTGAAAGCATTTGGTTGACTGCGAATGACATTTTTTTGCGCTTTTCAAGCACTCCCGGAGCGATTTGACTCTCTATTGACACAAATGTCAATTGTGCACTGGGCTAAATATATGTAAAGTAGGTGGGTGGTTAAAAAATGGGAATTTGAAGAGACTTTTTTTCTATGAATGAGCCTCACTCTCAATGCGATAGATGAAACGATTTCTCTCTTTTCTCTTGGTTCAGCTTGTTGTGTAATGGAAATTGTAAGGTTGACTTACTTGGGTAGGGTAATACTTTCAGTAAAGAATGAAATGGAATTAGAATTTTGCTGAGGCGAATGATTGCTATTTTTTTATGTGAATTGATGTCATTTTGTAGCTCAATACAGTGTATATACCTATTCTGTTATTACTCTTTGTATCTTTTGATTCCCTTAATCTCTTACAGAAGGATCACGGGAAAATATGTCAGAGTGACTCCTTCTCACTTATTCTCTGACAAGCGGTTTATAAAAAGCACATACAACGATTTGAGAACACATTGGAACTGAGAAGTTTTAAAAAAGTAATCGAACATCAAAAGAGGGTATTAACATGTCAATATAACTTCCAATTTCAAGAAATTTATCTACAGAGATTCCAATATCTCTCCACGTAGCCAACCGGAAAGAAACCGAAAGTTTTCTTACGTAGTGTCCAACTCTCCTCATTAGTCCAACTATTCATGTACAATATGCGAGAGTCTGGTTACAGGGGAACTGGGTACAAGCCGTATAGAATTTCACGGGATATCTCTCAACAAGTCTTGATCTGGTTCGTGTACTCAAAAGTTGTGCTTCGTAACGTCTTTGTGAGCTCATTATGGTTTGTGCGTATGAGCAAACTCGCAGCGTCATATTCCAGTGTCGTGTACTCAAAAACAGTTATTTTCCCATGTAATAATGGATAGTGATACTGCACAAGGAGATTTGTATATTTAATAATACGTGAGCCGCGTTTGTTGTGAGATTTAAAAGGTTGTTAAGCCCTTCCTTTGAACAGTAGTATAATGAAATGAAGCGAGGATAATGTGAAAAATCGCGTAAGCGATAACAACAAAGCGCACAGTCGGCTCACATCTGGCTTTTATTCGTGTACCTCGTCAAAAGTACGTTGCAGTGGGCTGTGAAGATTTATATACACATACATATTAAGAGACTATTGTATTCACGTCATATACTGAGCATATCACTATTGTCGATATTTTGCGGTGTTTTTTTTCGCGCATTCAACACCACTCTCGCTTTTGATAGTTTGACTTTGCTCATGTCCATATACAAGCACAAGTTTGAGGGAGCTTGATGGGATGGAAAATTGTGGCGGATGAGAGTCAAAAGGAAAAAGGTCGCACTTGTCAAAGGTAGAAGGGATAAATGTATGTGCTCGGGATACATGTGCCGATTTGCCGAGATAACAGGTGCACAATAAATTTTCCCTTGGCACAGGTGTGGGCTGCACAGTTTCTCCGTCATGCCTGCCAATATGATGACCACTTGGACATAATTGGATGCGAGCTGGTTAAAAGACGATCATCCTCTCAATCCCATCGTTTCCATGTGTAGCTTTTTATGGGTGCAGCGGCCAGATCATGAGGATAACTTTTGAAAAACGATTGCACGTGATCATTTCCTTCGTCGGTGAACTTCACAAATGTTAGAGGAGAGCAACTAGAAATATAAAGGGTGGCTCGAACCCTCAGGTTTCTTATTACTGTTCTTGAGTCTAATTAGTTTAATTATTTGGGAGCAAATAAGGGAAAAATTGACGGCGAGCAGCTTCAAGAGAGTGAGCCCCATCAATCCTCCCACATTTTGCGTTGTTGTTTGGCAAATCAATGTGTTCTCCAATGTGTCCGAGACGGAAACATAATTATAGTAGCAGTGTGTTTTACACGTAATACAATGTGTTTATTAAACTGACATAATGACGTCAAAGGACCATAAGCCACGGAGCAATTTAGTTGTGTACATGACTAGGCAAGAAGTGTATAAAATGTTGTCATAATTATGATCATTGCGATCTTCCTCTCATGATTATCATCATTACCATGAATTGCTTGGCGTTAAAAAAAAGATATTTCTCGTTTCTTTGACCAGCTGCGAAAAATTGTTCAACTTCAACTAGTCTCGCTCACGACTCTCTCGTTTTGATTCCACATTTGGGAAGGGCGAGTATTTGTTATGCTCTAATAATACGTTTGTCCCGATTCTCTTTTTAGTATTTTCATCACCATCCACGAACACATGCAAAAATTATAGAAATAAAACGTGCCTCCACTAATCTCCTCTGCAGCTGTATCACTTGAAACAAAAAAGAAATTGAGCATTTAAGTAGTTGTCAGAGCACAAGGATTGTGTTCAGCTTGACGTGCATGTTTGCAACTGTGCAACACCATGCAACTTGTTTCTCCTTTTTTTGCAAGGATTTAATAAAGGGTTTGCGAGCACATGGTTTCAATGAGTTATGCTTATATTGTTATAGTCATATAGACACTATCTCCGCAAAAAAGAGTGTACACTATACAACTACGTATCTTTCGTGTAGCGAAACGGTTGAGATTGAGCAGTGAGCAGTAACCACCTCTCAGCTACAATGTACACAATGAGAAAAAATCTGTGCACATTTCATATTCGTGTGTTGTACGCACAACGAGATATAATCCCATGAAAAAAGCTGCAGTCATTCACAAGTTCATTCTTTGCTTTTTTTTCGCTGTTTGCCACTTCAAAATATATAGTAGCATAAAATACTCCTTTATTAGTTCATACTCCATATATATCGGAGTTATAGTTCCACTCTCTCTGTGATTTATACGCACTCATTTAGTGAATGTGAGAGAGTCAAGAAAACGCCAACTCGAAAGCTTGGATGAGTCATAACCAATAGAGTATGGAAAATGTGAAAAAACATCAAACTTTTGGCAATATTAGCGACTCTCATGTTCGACGAGGTTATACATTTCCCTTTTGTTTTTTTCTCTTTTCTCTCTCAGTCTCCAAGTGTGTAGTCAATTCTCAACCTTTTTCCATTTACAGATTTTTACTAATCTGACATGAACATTGTCTCATGATCGGAGGAGAAAAAATTGAAAAGTTTGTGTGTGTGCGAGGATGAGTGTGTTTGCATTTTGCTGACACTGAAGAGAGGGAAAAAAATCACTCTCCAGGTTTGGAATTGTTTGAACTAGTGTAAAAAAGGAGAAAAAGACGAGTGTCTCTTGCAAGAGCGTGATTGTGAATGCGGCAAGAGGAATTGCACGTGTGTGCAAGAATTTTTTTTTGTTCGAATAAGGTTTGGCAATGACGTGAAAAAGTGAAGAGGAGTTTAGAGAAGACAATACACACTTGGGTATATTTTTGGCTGGTGTGAAGCATTCAGGACAAATTGAAAGTTGGCGATATGTGAAAAGTGATTCGAAAAAAATAGTTGTCACATATATCATTTTTTTCTCTCCTTCTCGTTTCTCGCTGAGAATCAGATATCAATTCCAGGAGCGGAGATTGGGCAACATACCTGTCTTTCCAGTAAATGGAAAGATGAAAAGCGGATAAACTCGAAAAAAAAAATCTTACACAACTCGACACACAAATATCGACGCTCAGAGATCCAAAGTCTCAACCTGAGGTCCTCCGAGAGAGAGAGGCTGTAAATAAAAAGCATCATTGTGACTGGGAGACTATATACAAGAAAGTTGAACGGAATCATTCCTTTTTCGATATCGGGATTTAGAACACAATCAGCTCCACTTGTGTATCTATTTTGGCTCTAAATTTTCATCGAGTTTACTTTGTGCTTTGACAACAGCCAAGGTTGTCTCGCAAGTAGAAAATAATCAAAAAGCAGCCCAGGAAATAAATATTTTTCTCTCTGGTGCTCCACTTCAGTGTTTTTAATCTCCCACTATATTCCCTGCCTTTTCGGATGAATTGGAGTGGTTCCCTTTCACAATGCGCATTATACATGCACAACACAAGGTTGTCTTGTGTATTACGCGTGGATAATATGATTCCTGAGAGTGTGTGACGTCGAACATGGCAAAACTTTTTGTAATACGCTGAGAAAGCAAAGTTATGTCGAGAGCTGGAGGAGAGATACAAGTTGGAGAGAGAAACTTGCATAATAATATCGAGTTTGTGTGTGTACATACTTTCATCGCATCAATCATGGCGAATTGTTAGTTATAGGCTGTAATCCTCTTCGGTGCTCCCTTGTCGTGTATGATTTCACGTTGTGCTCCGCTGCTCCGCTGCTCCGTAACTAGTCTGCTGGCAAGTATGTAACACGGGAAAACTTGTTCTCTCCAACGTCAAGTGAAATTGGAGCCAGTGCAAAAAAAAAGTTTGGTTTTGTGCACTCTGAAAAAAAAGCGTGTAACTTGTAACACGATGATTGAGAGCAAGTGAGAGAAAATAAAGTTTCAGTGATTTTCTGCTTTTGGTCTACCAATATATATGTGTTGTGGAAAACACTTTTCCTTCCAGAGAAAATGAACGAGCAAGGACATGCATAGGAAGTTGGAAAGAGTGTGTGTTTGAGTGATTGATGTTTGGGATAATTGAGTCGTGTTTTGTCGCTCGGGAAAAGGTACGACAATAGCGGAGTACTTGGTGGTGGTTGTGTGGTGGGCCAGAGAGAGTGCAAAATTTGTCTCACTTCCAATGTGAGTTGCCACTTTAATTCATCCTTTTGTAAGCGGAATGAGTAGAGTTTGTTATACTTGAAATGATATTTTTTTGTGAGCGGGGTAACCGCAGCTACATAATCTGCCGACGACATCACTCACTGTTTGCACACATAACGCCAAAGTTTATTTTTGTGTTATGTGTCAAAAAAGTTGATGTTTGAAGGGATTGTGAGTGACTGACTATAACATCAAGGGCTTCATGCAGGAGCACCACCTTAGGGCTTTTCTTCCTTTTTGTGTGAGTATTGAGTGCGTTTTTGAAGACACTCTGAATGAGAGAAACCTGTCAAGTGCATCCTTTCAAAGGATTGGATCCATTTCTACATAGTACAGAGTTGCCAAACAAGGGAAAATGTAAATTTAACGCTGTTTCGAGCAGAAAATGTAGGAAAAGATTACAAGGGCTTGCCCTAGGTCAGAATTGACAATTTGCAAGCAAGAAAAGGCAAAAGGTTCGCTTCAAGAGCGTTACATAATTAATTGGTGGACGATTTGATGAAAGGGTAGAAAATGTTGAAATTACAATTATAGAATATTGTATTTTTGTGTGCACGCCAACAGGCAGATATAGCGTGCGCAGAGGAACAACGTGCAGTATACAATGTGTATCAAGTGCATATAAAAAGGATACAATCAGGAACGATCATTTTTATGCATTAGCACACAAGTATCTCTGTCTCTGATTGAAGGATATGATAATGAGAAAAGATTGGCGAAGTGTATTTATTCCGTCTTTTTTCTCTCTGTCTCTCTGCCTACTCGCAGTAGTAATCGTATCAATTTACGTCACTTCTTTTTCTGCAGCGCTAAAACGCATAGAGTTCGCGTAATTGGCTTTTGTGCATATACATATTATTACGCTGATAAATGAGCGACATGAAAGAGAGTAATCTCTCAAGAGAGAGGAGTTGAGATTATACACTTTATCTTTGCGCTTAAGCTTCGTTACCTCCAAAAAATGCAATATATTATACACGGCCATGTGGCTAGTGGTTACATAAGAGTTAAGATCAGAGCGCTCGAGTCTTTTGAGTTGGCAATGGTAAATGCCGAAAGGGCGTCGTACCTACTTCAAAGGGAACAATGTGGATAGATTTTGTCGGATTGTGTTAATGCCACATTGCTCGATAATGAATTTGCAAGTTTGAAAAGTTCGATATTGGAATGCGATGTTTGGCTACATTGTCTCTCTCCTGCACTCCAACACTGTTGAAATCAATGCGAAATATGCAATTAGGCCCGACGACTGCGGCGTTTTAGCTCCCACAATCGGTCGTTCAGTGTTTGACATCGTAATGATATTCCAGAAATGGTCTTGTCCATGAATCCATCTCAATGTTCCACAATTGTTACAGTTCTCATGCAGCAATCCAATTCAATCTCACGTCCAAATACCACTTCATCATCGTCAGCACCACCATCATCGGCGGACTCGACAATTCCATCATCCTCAGTGTCAGTTGTTTGTAGTGGGACTGGTTGTGCAAGTGCGTCCTTCACTAGCTCTGCGACAACGACGACCACACTGCTGAGCAGTATCGTGACCACGCTCACCACGGGAACTTGTATCACCACCACTATCACGGCGACCGGTGTGCTCACCACGTCCTCGTCGAATGCCGTAGTTTCCTCGTCCTCCACCACTGCTTGCTCGTCATCAGCGTCATTCTCGACAGTGACGGTCTCCGAGACCAAAAATGGATCCTCATCAGTGGGCTTATCGTCTTCTGATGAGAACTCATCAACCTCCGTAGGAACCTCTTCGGGAGGAGGCCTGCCGAGGAGCATTTCAGACACGAAGCTCCGCCAAGGCAGACCCAACCTCACGCTACCGCTCCCCTCTGTCACTTCGTTGATGCACTTTAAGGTACTTTGAACAAACATAGAAAGAGAGTGAGAGGCTGGAGTCCTCCCACATGGGTGGCTCCTGCTCCCACTCGCTCACTCCGGCAAACCTCATTTGACCTTTTCCTAGGGATCATCGGAGATTAGGTAACGTCGAGGGAAAATGGCTGAGAGGAAGTATTGAGCAAGATTCCCTGTCGACTTGCTCAAAATTTATAACTCTTTCCCATGTTTGAGAGACACAGAAGAAGATAGATGGCCTTTGGCCTTTTCAGAGAAAATGGTGTCTACATAATTCACTCCATCGGAGAGGTTGTGAAAAAATAATTAGCATACACAAGTGTAGATTTCTTTGTTCCATCAACTCTTTCATATTATTACAGTGTCGTCGTCTTCCTCTGTCCGTGTAGTTTTTTTATGTGCAAGCGACAAAAAAAAATGTAGTGAACATAAAGTAGTTTTCCACTTGTTTTTATGGTGAAATGAAAGCACACATCTTTTTGATGTGTGGACGCCTGTGTGAAAACCGTTTGAACATGTTGGCAGCTTTTATTGTGTCATTTATTATTACCGTGGTGTAGACACAGTAGGGCCGACCCATCAATAAAATATTTCACTTTTTATTGTATTCATCGCATACTCCAGATAGACAAGAGACAATAACGGCAATTTTATTAGAATTCGAATCGGCACCCAAAGGATAATCATTTAGCGAACTAGAGTGTACTCATTTTATTTGAGATGTGCTCACCACCTGTAAAAAATGGAGTTATGGGACACGGAGTGGTTTCATGACTGCACAACGTCGGTTCAGTTCACAGCAATTCAATCAACTTTGTAGTGAAAGCTTTTCCGAATATTGTGTTAAACCTAGCCTTTTCCCCAGACTGTCAAATTGACGATTTTTCTAACTTGGCCTTGTAGTTTGTTTTGACTATATCCTCATATTATTTGCATGTGTTGAAAATATAGTAGATATCCACGTTACGTATGAGTATTGGCACTCGCCCCTTCCATCCGGTTTCATTTGCATTACTCTCGGGTTATGTGGTCAGGATGGTTGGAGAGTGGAGTGAAAATTCGGAGTGGAGGACACTTCCTTCCTGCTGTTCTCTTATTTATACATGCTCGTGACTCTCGAGTGTGCCGCTACTACCATGTCCTCCCTAAGGCATGTGATTAGTTAATCATAACATTGATTGTGTAATTTTAAGCATCTGAAATAATAATTAATGAGCAAGAAGGATGACTGAAAACGGAGCTAGAGGGGGCATTCCATACCCATATATATCCACATTCTTTGAGTCATCACATATGGATGAGGCCTCTCGTTTCGGACTGCTTTGCCATAAAGTTAATTACGCCCAGACTCCAATTACTAATTAGCAGAGCATACTACTCGAGATGGAAACGCTGTGCCTCCGGCTAATTAGTAACTGTATGTCTACGAGACAGTCTCGAAAATCTCACCCCTTCCCTCTCCTCATTGGTGCTGAAATATCGTATCTTTTATTCTCACGTGTTTGCCCTTCCAGAGCTTATTTCCCCTCTTTGCTTATCTTGCGGTTACTAACAATGTGTGGTGAAACGTGCTTCACTTCGATGACACACAGAGAACTCATTTTTTCTATTATCTTCTCGCCCTTTACAGAAAGAGTTATGTCTTTCACGGCGGAGCAGTCGGGTGCAGGAGCACAGGAAAAGTCTTATTTCCAACACGTCGCCCACGCTGCCTCCTCGATGTCACTCGCCAATGTCGGGTAAGCTTTTAGAGATATGATGACCTTTGCTAAATTTTTATATGATGATCGTGGTCGACAGTATTGCGGTTGTGTAACCCGCACCACACGGAATGATGTCAGATGGAATTTGCTCCTAGCGATACTCCGGATGATATGTGTGCTTGAGAGAAGGAATGCATCCGGAGTTTTCCCTATCACGTTTACGCCCGAAGTAGTGAAATGGGAATAATGACATCTGTCTCCTATTTATTCACTCATACTTTGAATGTTTTTCTTTTGCCAAAAGATCAAGGGAGAAAGAACTCTCATATTTGTTCTGTATGGGAGACATATTATTATGCCCCATATTTCGTTTTGCTCTTTCATTCTTTCCATTCAAAAAAAAAATAATAAAAATAAATGAGTCGACGTGTTTGCATCCGGTGGCCTCTGTAACGATGTCACTGTTATTGTCGCACTAACCAAAATGGAGTCGGACAAAATATTCCGGTGGAATCCCAAAATGAAGAGGTTGACATCGTAATAATAACAATAGTATTACCTACTCCCATTCAGTGGAAATTTGAGCTGTTCTCTATGTCCCGCATTATTAATTTTATTAATGAAGCTAAAAATAAGTAGGGTAGAGCTTTTGGAAGAAATACTTGCACAAAGCTTCACTTCCTCTGTTTCAGAATAAAATACATTCGGTTCCTCTCCGTTTTTCTCGGGGGTGTTTTTCGTACATGTGAAAGAAGTAGGGATAAAAATGAGTATTTTTGTGGAACGATGAAAGCTCCTGCACGTCATTAAAGTCATACGTCATCCGTAGTGTCAGATTTTAAACTGGAAGTCCTGGAAACGGGTTTATTTCACTGGAACGAAAGAGGCATCCATATGAATTTTATCATTTTTTTCCTTTCTCTCTCTCTCGAAAACGCCAGGTGGGAGTCCTCTGGACAGTCCGAGAATGTCTCCCAGTCAACATTTCGCATTCGCCGCAGTGAAAAGGGCAGGGGATGGTCGTCGTTGGTCTGTTGCCTCGTTACCTTCCTCAGGATACGGAACAACACCTGGAAGCTCCACTGTCTCGGTAAGCACTTTTGACATTTTCAAACCGTCTCCATCTCTCAATTTCACTTGATTCGATCACGTTTTGATCTTGAAAGAGGAATTCTCTTGACAAAGCCAATTGCGCAGACACTTTTGATTGATGTATGCGAGTGGAAATTTTCCTTCTCTGTCGTTCTCTCACACTTTCTTTGTCTCATGCTCATGGATTTTTGTGTCACTTTCCACAGTCTCAGTGCTCAAGTCAAGAGCGATTACACCAATTGGTGCGCGACGGGGCTCAGGCAGCCGCACAGGAGGATCGGGCAGGACCTTTACCACGACATTTTTCATCCAACGAAAGTAATCCTAGTCTTGAAGAGGAAGGGCATAGATCACCCTTACTTCGACCTCGATCTCGAAGCTTAAGGTAGACACTTTTCAACATTCTCTCCCATTTCCCTCCGCTATCTCTGTCTCACTTGCTCACGAATCCCATTTTTATTGCTGAAACGAGCATTGAAATGATGCAAAATATTCAAATTCTCACGTATTGCTAACACACCTGTATTGCAATACTCTTTTATTATATTCTTCTCTCTCTCTCGTTAAATTTGCAGTAAAAATCCGTATTATATTTCTTTGTCGTCTCAGGAGTGGGAGACGACGCCACACACTTGTAGTTGACAGGGAGAGAGAAAAAGAAATATCTAATTTTGTGCCGCATACGAAACCAATCTAGTTTCTTATTACGCTCTGTAAAAATTCACGCTCGTTAGAGCATTACATAAATGTACAAAGGCTTCTAATATATCATAATATTTATACACATTGCTCTCTAGCTCGTTATAAACAAGATTTTTACTACTTTACGTCTAACGTTTAACACAAGCATGCCTCGCAAATATAGTGCAATGATCAGTAAAAACCAACATCAAAGGCAGAGTATCTCTATAAAAACGCTGTATTTCAGAATCGTTGTTCGTCTTCTTCATCTCTTCTTGTTTTCATTTGATTTCGTTGGAATTTTGAGCAGACAAAGAAAACACTTGACAACATACTAACCCCAACATAATACAATAGAATGGCTGTTTTTGAAAAAGGCGTAAAATATAAGTTGTAAACGCTTCAGGCTTCGCAAAATAACTCCGTACTTGGACGACGAGCAGGGAAATAAAAGCGGTGGTGAAAGTAGTAAAAAAGCCTCTTAAAATACTATGAGCAAAGGTAAATCAGAGAGCATATCGCCACACACATCATTTCCAAGGGGAATGCTTCAGTAGTGAATATATACATATGTATACTTCATTTTATTGCTGATAATTATGCTGCTCTTAATGTGTCGTAACACATTAGGTAATCGTATGCTGGAGACCTGAAACGATGAGATATTTAATGGCTGGGAGCATGGCGAGCGGCTCATTCGCTTCACTGGAAATAATTTGCACACATTTTTTTTTTGCAAATGAGACAAGGCGAGAAGAAGGGTTGTTCGTAATGTGAGCTCCGTGTGTGAGTAGGCGCCCTTTCGGCAAACTAGGTAATAAAGTGGATGATAAGTGATTGCTTCGCAAGGGACTGGGAGAGAATCAGATGTAATTATAAGGAAGGATGTTCAAACTCAGAGAATGTGAGGCAGTCACGCCACTCTCTCAGAAACTGAGAGACGGAAAGTGTTGGCAATGTTTTTTTTTGCAACAAGAATATTAGGATTTCGCTAATCAAAATTTTTGCGCTTTCTGTATCTCTCGCTCTGGAGAAAGTTTGCGTGTGTAGTCAAAAGATAAGTATGTAGCTTTGGGAAATTGGTGGAAAATCAGTTTTTCCAACTCCCAACAAGTTTTCATCAGTTCGCCGCATCTCCCTGTGGAATTGCTCATTGCTCCTGTTTCTCTCCGCTGAAATGCACGATCTTACAATCGTTCAAGGTGAAATTAAAAAGGTTGAGTGGAACATGAAATCTTGTTACGTTTGTACATGAACGCTTTTCCTCGTCGTCATTGCCTCAAGCACTCCGAAGCTCACTCGTCAATTCATTGGTAGTGCGCATTTGTGTTTTATGATCCGAGCTCGTTTCAACGCGGCGATAAAAAACGCGAGTGGATTTTACCGGCGCGTTTTAATTAGTGGGAGTTTTCCTTCTGACTTGTTACTGCTCGTTGTCTTTTCGAGAAAACTGATTTTCCCTATTTTTTTTATATTTACACTGCCAGTTTATTCGGTGTAAGTGCACAAATTGAGCGAGTACTCTCTCATTTTGGAGACTTGCCGTAAAACTCAAAAGTGCACCCAAAACGCAAGACGCGTTCCATTCTATTTCTTTGTGAGGCGTACTACACATCACCACTTTGAAATCAAGTAATTCTCTGTTTTTTTTTCAAATTCATACATGTTTTCAATTTCCCTTGATTTTCCAAATCTGTGTGTACTTCATCCATCCTAAATACTCTCTCAAGGGAGTAATCTCCAGAGAAATCTAAACGGATGGGATCTCGCCACCAATGTGCAGTTTACAGTTCTCGTAGCGAAAGCACTTTCTCCATTCTGCACATGTCTGGACTGCTCACACAGTCTCAGAAAATAGCTCATTTTATCACTTTTATTGCTGCGAACAGTCTAATTGGACCAATCTGGTTACCATGAAAGAAAGCAAGGAGGTGCGATAAAGGCAGTAATTGCATACCCTTTTCTCAATGAATGCTGTCTCAGCAAAAGCGGTAGAAACCTCTTTCCCTGTCACTTTCCTCGCAATATTGTGAACAACGACGTCATTCATTCGACCGAGAAAGAAGACGGCTTACTAATAGGGAACACGAGGCACTGAGTCATCATCTCAGTCTTCCCACTTTCTCTGCACATTTTCCCTTCTCTTCTCACGCTTGTTCTCACCTTGTCCTTGTCATTTGTCCTCTACACTCGCAGTCTCACTGTCCGCTCAGAAAAAAGTTTCACGGAAATTGACCTGCTGCTATGTATTTCTCCTGCATTCCAAAGAAATGCGGAGACAAAAAACGAAATTGAATAAGCTTTTGCAAAACAAATTACAGCGCAAACAAAAAATGTCCGGTAAAAAAGAAGAAGAGAGAAACAACAAACGGTGAATTTCCCCTTTTAACATTTTATCTCATATTTCTTCTCACTCACAACTTATGTATTATTACGTTTCTCTGTCACTCTCTCCCGTTTTTTTGTTGCGTTTCACATCATGTTTACCCCGAACTTGTCAGAATGACAATGTTGCAAATATTATTTTTCCTCTGTCCTCGTGTATTACAAAAGGCTTTTCATCAATGCCACCATGTATGATGTCACTTGTTCACGTGCTCTTTCTCTCGATATTCTACTAAACACAGCAAAACGGAAGGAAGGCTGTATAATAGTCATTTGTAACCAACTCTGCACTACACGTTTAGCCCTCTCCTTTCACCTTCTATACTCATCCTTTTTTCTCTTTTCACGTCGAGTATATATTATTATGATAGACGTGTAGTATATACTCAAATTACATGTCTCAATGTTTTTTTAAAGACATAATGATCCACGAAAGCAAACATCGACGAGTTTGAACAACATGAAGAAATGTTTGTGTACTCCTCTATATCTATATACATCTATCTATGCATTACCTAATTTGTATGTACTTTTACCATTGATTCTCTCACGCTGCTCACAGTTTGGCATGGCTATGCATTGCTACATTAGAGTAAGCGAAGGATATACCAACTTTCTCTTTTTTCATTTTTGCGTAGTTTCATTCCTACTGTACGAATCATGCAAAGAAACAAAATTCGGAGAAAACCATATTACTACCATGGACTTGCTCACTATACTTGTAACAAACACGCTCTCTCTCTCTCTCTTTTTTCTTTTTTCTTTTTTCTCTGATGCTCCTTTGTTGTCACAGCTTTTGATGTAACTTTTTTTTTCTGTAAACGAGACAAGAGGGAAATCTCATTTTATTCCGAGAGATTCCAATGTATTTGCAATGAAAATATAAAACAGTGCAAGACGCCTCTCAAGGTCAGTCGTTCAATCAGAGAGATCTCCCATTGCCAAAAGAAATCAGTGGGAGGAAGGCACACGTTGTGAGCGATTCCATAAAATAGTGATGGCATTGATCTATGTGTTTGTTCACACGATTAATGTAGTTGTTTTTATATAATGGACATGATGATGACGATGATGACGCTTTATGATTTTGTAGAAAGAAAATGTATCTTGTTGAGAGGAGAAATGTGAAATGATGTTTTTTTGTTTCTTTCTCTCCCTTTGCTTTCTTCTCGGTTCCTCACCATTGTAGCAGTCCGATTCGTTCACCCGTGATAGAAAACGAGATAGTATTGATGAACACAATGTACAAAGAGCGATTCCCTAAGGTACAGTTCACTTTCCTTTCGAATGTTGAGTTTGATGAGGAAACCATGTTTTCGAAGGTACTAATGTCCTTGTAACTGATTGACGGCTGTGTAGGCGACTCAGC
Organism: Alloscopus bannaensis; assembly: GCA_027743745.1. NCBI lineage: Eukaryota > Metazoa > Arthropoda > Collembola > Entomobryomorpha > Entomobryidae > Alloscopus > Alloscopus bannaensis. The sequence goes on from JAHZMW010003765.1 coordinate 28,748, forward strand.
AAATGGAGGAGAAGTTGCAAGGATTCATCGACGAGAATGAGACGCTGGAGAGCATGGGCGGATGTGAGAAACTGAGCCCTGACTGCATCGCAATTGCTCGTTTTGTGCATCATCAAGTGATCGAGATGGCGAGGGACTGCCTCATGAAATCTCAAGAGAAGCTCATCTCCAGCCGCTACTTTTATGAGATGTCCGAGAACTTGGAGAGACTGCTGAGTGAGACGAAGGAGAAATCGCCGGAAGCCGCTTCTTACCTCGCTGGTCTAGTTAAGAAACTTTTGCTCATGGTCTCACGTCCGGCAAGGTTGCTAGAATGCTTGGAATTCGATCCGGAAGAGTTTTACCATCTCCTCGAACAGGCTGAGGGGCAGGCGAAAGTGAAGCAAGGTGTCAAAACCGACATTCCACAGTATATCATATCGAAGCTAGGACTCAATCGCGATCCAATTGCAGGTACGATATATTATGATGTTAATGTTGGCGTGACGCGTTGCGAAGTGGCGAAACGGCGAAAGACTTGTTCCGACCATGTTGTGTTCTTGAAAGGAATGTTTGTTTGATGACTGATTGTTTGCACGTGTAGAACTGCAACAGGAATTGAATACTCAAGGCAAGGAAGGGAGCGGAAGTGGTCCCAGTGACACTAGTGGAGGTGGTGGTAGCGGCTCGAAATTCGGGAGTGGACCAGGAGACAGCTCGGACAAGAAAGCTAAGTTGCCCTCAGAGCAGGACTTTGAAGTCGTCAAACTTATCTCGAACGGAGCGTACGGGGCTGTGTATCTGGTGCGTCATCGGGAAAGTCGGCTGCGATACGCGATGAAGAAAATTAATAAGCAGAACCTCATGCTGAGGAACCAGGTGGAACAAGTGTTTGCCGAACGGGATATCATGAGTTTTACTGACAATCCTTTCGTCGTGAGCATGATTTGCAGCTTTGAAACGAGGGTAATTTTCCACTTGAGCAGTATTTATTCTGGTGATGAAAGCGTCCAGCTGTTGGTTGGTAACAAGGGGCTTTGATGTCATTTTATGTGTGACCTTTAATGTTCGTGTAATTTTAGAAACACCTTTGTCTTGTGATGGAGTATGTCGAGGGTGGAGACTCGGCAACGTTGTTGAAAAATATGGGCCCTCTCCCGGCGGAGATGGCACGATTCTACTTTGCAGAAACGGTGCTCGCTGTCGAATATCTACATAGCTACGGCATAGTTCATAGAGATCTCAAACCTGACAAGTAATTACTTAGCAGTATGTATACTATATCAGCGAGAAGTTTCAGAAACTAACTTTTGCGAAATTCTATTTTTAGTCTTCTAATCACTGCCCTTGGTCACATCAAGCTTACGGATTTTGGGCTAAGTAAAGTTGGATTGATGTCATGTAAGCCAGCTCTCGATTGAGAAAGTTTTGTTTTATTAGTAACGTGTATGTGTAAATTGAGTAATAATTTAATTTTCGACACTGTATAGTGGCTACGAACCTGTACGAAGGATTCATTGATAGAGAAACGAGACAGTTTTCGGACAAGCAAGTGTTCGGAACTCCCGAATACATCGCACCCGAGGTTCGAAATGAAAAATTGACCTTGCATCACAAGCAAATGCAATTACAAAAATTACATTACTTGGATAATTTTATTAACCTTCAAAACATTATACTTCTCATTCAAGGTGATTCTGCGGCAAGGTTACGGGAAGCCGGTGGATTGGTGGGCGATGGGGATCATCCTGTACGAGTTTATTATTGGATGTGTTCCCTTCTTTGGAGAAACACCGGAGGAATTATTTGCTCATACCGTGAATGGTAAGGGAGTAGGCTTGGATTCTTTTGTCGGACAGGGAATTTAAGGAAGTGCTTAATCCATGAATTTTTTGTTTGAATCAGATGACATAGACTGGCCTGCGGAGGAGGACTGGCCGATTGGGGCAGAGACGAAAGATATTATTACGTCATTGCTACAACACAATCCCAGAGATCGTTTGGGCACAACTGCAGCGCAAGAAGTTAAAGATCACCCGTACTTTGATGGGGTCGACTGGAATTCGTTGTTGCGCCAGAAAGTGGAATTCGTTCCAACGTTGGAAAATGATGAAGATACTTCGTACTTTGACAGTGCGTTAAAATTTAGCATTCTCAGGAAACACACAAAATATGATTTGCTAATGATTTTTATCTCATTGTAGCCCGAACTGATCGTTATCAGCATGATCTTGATGTGGATACCGACGACACGGACGACTCTCCACTTTTCGGCTTCTCCTCATGTTCTCATCGCTACCGGAAATCTCAAACTCGTACTCGTCTCGCAGAAGAGTCGTTGGATCGACAAGACTCGAGTGGAACAGGGAGTGATTGGTCTACAGGGGGTGGAGGAGAGGGTGGTGGGAAAGAGAAGACGCCCCAAGCTTCAAATAAAAATAGTGGTGGATTTTTAGCCACTGAAGTGCCAACGAAGAAGGCGGAACCACCGAAGAGCAGCAGTAGTAGTGGGGGTGGTGGTGCGATAGTTACTAGCTTAGTTCGCCAAGCAAGCGACTCAACTCCGGTGGCCACCACTCCTGTCACCCTGCTCAGCACACCTGAATCATCGCAAACGGAGAGTGAGGACATTTCACCACAACTCCACCGTCGAAGAAGGGCTCACAGGGATGCACTCCCTAGATTTTCCATCTCGTCGTCGAGCCCACTCTCAATGTCGTCGGAGTTGAAGGCAATCATTTTGTCGTCGAGTGCGAAGACAGACTCGCGTGTTCAGACGCCAGAGATGTCTCCCGGGCTGTTTGCCCCTTTGCACCAGTCCACGCCAAAGTCTTCTGAGAAGAGTGAGGAGAAGGAGGGAGGTGGACCGTCACGGAACGTTGTGAAGAGTGCGTCTGCTGTTGGTCTCTCATTGCAAATCCCAACGGATGACGTTCCCTCGTTCATGATTTCTACTCAAGCTGTGCAGTCTCCGGGAGGCTCCAGTACGGCCAGCTCTAGGGACACGTCTCCGTGTCGAGAACTTTCGCCACTTATTAATAGTTTAAAACCGCCAATCATCCTGAGGAAGGGACCGCAAGGACTTGGATTCACCTTGAGAGCCATCAGGGTTTACTTTGGTGATACGAATGTGTATACGGTTCAGCATATTGTCAAGGAAGTTACGGAAGGTAGTCCAGCGTTTGAGGCAGGACTACGGCCAGGAGATCTCATAACTCAAGTAAGTTTCCATTTTTTCACTCTTCACTCCCTTCGAAGGCTTGTTTATACATTTATTGTAAATCTCGTTTGTAATTGAACAGGTGAATGGAGAGCCTACACAAGGCTTGCTTCACACCCAAGTTCTCCACCTTCTCATGGGTGGAGATCAACTCACGCTGAGGGCAACCCCACTTGAAAATACTTCGATTCGCTCCGGAGGCAGAAAACGAGAGCCGGGCCAGTCAAAAATGGCGAAAACGCCATTGCTCAAAGGGCGCAAGAGCAAAAAGGACAGTGTGGAGAAGAGGAGAAAGTCCCTCTTTCTCAAAACTCTCGCGGGAAAGCGAACAACTGCGGAAATCCAACAGCTGAAGTTAACCTTGGGCGGCGCATCCATCGTTCCTAGTCGCAGTTTCCAATCATTGGCTAAATCCGTGGAAAATGTTCAGCAGCCCAGTCTGCCTGGCTCACCTACGAAAACTCGTTCCTCCAAGTCGCCACCGCTTCCACGTATCTTTTCTCTTTCTGACTCTCCTCACTCAACTGCCAATTCATCCCCGTCGAGCTCTCCAGGCTCCTCGCTTCCTGATAGTCCTGCAACCCTTGGGCCGAGCGGGTTGCTTGGTCCTCATTTTCAGCGTCCGTCCAGTCTCCACGGCTTGAAGCATAAGCTTCACCATCACACTTCTAGCAAAGGGATTCATTCATCGAATCGTCGCAAGTCGGTGGGCCACATTCCCTTGAGTCCTTTGGCTCGCACTCCGTCACCTTCTCCGATTTCGTCGTCTCCCACCCGCTCCCCAAGCCCGCTTGCGGTGAACACCAACGTGCAGGCTGCTGGAGTGTCTGGAGTCTCTTTTGCAAACACGTCGTCGCTCTCACCCGCCTCTGTCGCTGCGAAGAAGCCTTTCAGTCGCACCAAAAACGCTGAGCCCGGGTCGCCGCTTCTACGTCGCGCACTCTCTCCGGATCGTCACCATCCGCGGCCGACTGAAGTCAAAGCAATATCTCCACTCTGCAATCCTGCTCCAAAGGTGACCATCTCATCACCCCCCAAGGTGACAATCACGACGCAGCCTCATAGCACGATCAAGTCGTCGACGACGGTGAGCACAGTGTCAACGTCGGGTTTGGCGTCCGAAGCGCTTCGTCGGAGCAGGAAGGACGGTCGGGTGGAAATCAGTGACTGTGATTTGAACAAACCTGGCTCAGCCAATAGTGGTTCACTGACTGAGTCACCCAATCTGGTTCCATCCTCCAGCAGTCTTTCATCGGTGAGCATGGCGTTGCCTCGAATTGCGGAAGAGAAGGATTCTCCAAAAGAGGATCACGTTGTTGAGCCTCCAATAGTAACCAGTACGACTTCGACGGCGACCACTCAGGAGTCGATCGCCACGAAGGCGGTAGGGAGCAAGGTGGATGGAAAAGCGGAAGTGAGCCCGTCAAAGACTCCTGACCCTTACAGCAGCGTTCAGAAGTCCAAGTCATTGCAAACGTCGTCGTCCTCCAGTCAGTCAAAGAAGTGATCGACGTTTCCAACCCCTTCTGTTATGTCTCTTTACAATTACTGATAATACAGATTAGTTAATTTTTCGGAAGGTCATCATTATCCAGAGATACCCCGCAAGTTTTTTGTGACGACTCACTCTTCAATGTAATTTATTCCACCAACTTTTCGGAGATGTGTGAGAGAGTAGTATACGAATCGGGCGAAGTGAAAGTAGGTCAGCTCATATCTGATGTGATCAAAACCACAACCTATATTTAGTAGTTCACAGGAGGACAACCGTATTTCCTAAATTTACCGTGTAACTTTAGCGTTAGAGTGAGAAATTGAAAATTTACCATTCCCGTATCCAGGAAACAATGGCCATGAGTACTTTTATATTTTGTTGCTGTTCTCATAATTGATTTACTCAGTGAAAATTAGCCTTTACAAATACATGCTACTATAATGCATGAAGATGTGTAAAATAAGATTACTTGAGCAAACGTTTGAGTTTCTAGCTCCCCCCAATTAGGGTCTCCGCAAACCCTTAATTATTTTGCTCTGGTTGTAGATTTAGCAAATACGGTATCTCACAAAACACGAGGGTAGTCTTTAACTTGAGATATTGATCCTTAGGCATTTGGGTGCTTTGTAGTCATCACACACGGATTTATTAGTGAGAAAATACAACGTAGTCTGTAGGTAAAGTGAGCAAGCCTGACAAGGTTTGGAGGAGACAGAATGATCGCAAATACTTGTTAAGATTAACATGTGCACTCTGTAAATGAACTAATGTACAATTGCACTGTTTTTTAGAAATGTATAAATGAACCTAGTGAAAAAAGGTATTACCATTTTCTGCTTTCGTAAGCAGGCGCAAAAGTAATCCGATAATTAGTAGCTGTTGCCTTTATTTGGATAAATTTGTGAAGACCGAGTGTAAAAAATAGAGGGCAGTAAGTGGTTTATTAAATTTGTCGTTATTAATGGCGGATAGGAACTGTTTAGTAACGGCATCACGTATTTTTAGAATGCAGAAGAATGGGTTACGAGTCGAGTCTCTACCCGCGTGTGTGAAGTCCGGCTGGTTTTCGCACGTCTCTGTACCTAACTCTAAAAAAGTAACTGATGAATTATATAGCTCTAAAGGCAGAACTAAAAATCACTTCCCTCTTTCGATGAGATGCTCCGTTCATTTCTTTAGTATTTTATTAGATTTTTTTGGTTTAAATCGTATGTATATTATTTTTGTTCACGCTGAGAGGTAGAGGAAAATGGAAGCAACATTGTATAAGGCTGTAACAAGTAGTATTTTTGCTCGCGTTGTGTTTTAGTTTTTTTTGCAGCGGTCGAGACGTAAATGGATTCCTTCCTTTTTTTGTCAATTATACTTATTAAATGGCGTCGCAATGTCACATATTTTGTTGTGTATACTGTCTACAGTACTAGAAATGCCGTATTTTCCGCTATTTAGTTACGAGGATTTTCGTAGAGAGATGTTTGTATATAAATGTTGTATTATTACACTACTTGTTTTGGTGCGTGGTTAATTAGGGGTGACGATTTTTTCCTGTGTAGTATAAGCGCAAAACTGTTTCGCGTGTTTTTTTAAAATTGCGTAAAAAATCCACTCATTAAACGATAGATTACTATTTTTATTTATTACATGATGCAAATAAACGTATGCATATACACAGTAGTTTAGAACACTCTTATTTTTGTTAAGTGTAATAATGTTGACGTGAGTAGTAAAGTTTAGTGTGATAATTTGCAGGCAAAAGTAATAACTGTCTTGCATTCTCGCCTCTAACAATTCTTTTTCCAACATAATGCACTTCAAGTTTGTGTAGTATGGTCTAAAAGATTGAGGAAACGATGTTGCTATACAGAGAAATCATTGAGTATGATTACAGTAAAATTATAGAATGTCGTTCACATTTACAAAGAAAATGTACAATATGTGCAATCACCACGTTTTACAAGTACCGAATCACAAACCAATGTAACCAGAACAAATTGCACTTATGTTCCATTCAACTGCTGATGTGTAACGCTGAGTGAGTCAACATCAAGAAATTTTTTTTGCACAACTAAATGTTTAAGTAATACCGAAGTGACCAGTGTAAAAAAAAATTGTTTGGCCAAGAAATATTTAAACAAATTAAAACTTTTAAAATGTTATGAATAACTTTAAAAACTAATCATCGAGGAAAATCTGTAAAAATGAAATTGAAAGCACGTAAAAATACGGATGGTTTTACGTTTCGGCATAATGTGTGCTACACTCTTCATGTAATACAAAAAAATATATTTCTCGGAGAGAAAGCAATTTTTTATTGATGATGAATGATCGAACAAACGAATAAACTGGAACGGCTTTGCCAAAATCAACAACAATACAAGAAACTTGTGTAATAGTAATAACAACGCCATAATGTGCACGTTTTTGATTACGAGTAATAAACGTTTAAGGAAAAATATTTGTGGTTCTGTACTTGATAATTAAGCAACATAGAAAATTTGAGAGAAAAAACTTATTACAAGAAACTGGTGAAAATAAATGTCAGCGTACTTTGTGTAGAGACACGTAGAGAGAGAGAGAGTGTGCTAAATGAGAGATTGTAAGACGGAGTATAAAATACAAAAAAAAATAATGTGGAGGAGAGAAAAAAAGCTTTTGTTTTTGCGTTATTTTGTAGATGTAATTGAGTTGTTTATTTGAAAAAAATAGGAGAAAAGAGTTAAAAAGAATTTAAAATAAATCTTGAAAACAATTATACCGTATCATCAAAGTGCATTGCAAAGTCTTTTTATTTATGACGAATAATTCTGGTTGTAGCAGACATGACAACTTCCTAAACGACGAGCACATCTCCAATTTTATATTTTATAATGGCATGCAAAAATTTTGCAAAGACCTTTTAAACGGATCAATTCATTTTCCCCAGTTTTGCTGAAAAAGCATAAATTTTCTCACCTAGAAGAGAAAAATAACGTGTAACCTGTTTTATCACCAACCATACAAACTATGACAAGACTTCACATCTGCGTCAAAGGTGTAACATGATACTTGATGATACACCTAAATATTATAGGGTAGCCAACCTTAACCTCGTGCGACACGGATCAATTTTTCCTTTCGCAGTTTTACTAAAATAAACAGTACTGTATCCTCTTCTAGTGCTCTAGTTGCATATTACTAAATCACATCTCCACACTAAATAAATTACTTACGAAAATCATTTTGTGTTGTAAATACACTGCTCTGCAAATTTTTACAATGAAATTTTACTATTTCTACAAGCCGACCAATAAATGATTCATCTTGGTTTTTCATGAGTAACATTATCGATTTCATGAGTCTGAAAAGCTTGGTTATAGTGTATAGTGTTTTGTGTATACGATTTCCGAGACGCGTTTCACTCTTGCCGAGAGAGACAAAGCCGAAAAGCAGAAGTCTATGAGTGATGAGGGGGATATTATGTTGCTTCCCTGAAACTGCTACAAAACTGTGTGAATTGTCCAGAGTGCAGAGAGAGTCATGAATACGAGATCTCGGCCGTGTTCGTGGCGTAATAACAAAAGCAAAGTGAGATCACAACAATTCCTGCTCATGTTCTTTCATGTCATTCGGCATTCCAGCACCAGGCTCTCCAGACCAGTATTTCCTCTTTCTGATCTTGTTCTCTTGTTATTTCCAGTGAAAGAAGATACTGACAACGAGAGGAGGATGTTGTACACATTTTGGTGACAGAGAGGGAGACAAGAAAACACCGAACCGAATCTAGATGGAATGCTCCTCTCTCTTCATGTCTTTTTTCAAGATCAAGATCAGAAAAGACCCTCATTTTTCCTCGATGTTGTGTAACTTGTCTTGGAAAACTAAATATTGATTAGGGACTCCACTTTTTTATACTTGTATGAAGTGTACTGGTGTTGCTCTAAAAAAAACTCCGGAAGTTGTGTATACCTGTGGAAAATTTCCAGAGAATTCAACTTGTTATATAAATTTCGATCGCCTGTCGATGTCGATCTGATATCGTTTTGCAAAAATTGTTGTTGACAAGTGTTGAGAGACGTATGTAATAGATATGTAAAGGTTTTCGAGTTAGCCTTAGAAGCTTGACGTTTTTATGTTACTTTGTCGGTTATGTAGTTTTTGTTAGTTGAGGATGTTGACTCCAGGTCCGGTAATGCAGTTTTGGTCTGACAGTTGTGCTGAGGGATGATGTCATCCTCATTTAGTGTATACATGTATCCGGTGACAATGTCAGTTTAGTCTCATTTAGTAAACAGGTTATTTGGTTTACGTCGCATTGACTGACTTCTAGAGAAAAAAGATGTGAGTCTCATTTTATAATTTGAAGGTTCAACTATTAAGATAGGGGCAGCTAGGGGGTAGTAAAGGTACTTGAGAATCTCGAATGCTCAACTCAATATAATCAAGTTGTCATTTGTATTTTTCTACTTTTCTACTTTTATACAGAAGTCAAAGTTTAAATCACCTTCTGTAAACTTCACTCATTCACTGTAAGACTTGACTGGACATCTCTAAAAAGAGTTTTAAAAAGTAAGCTACATGGCGCTGTACTATGTGCACTTACGTATTTAACAGTCCTTTTTGTAACAAGGCATAGGGAAATATCTGCGCATTGCCTAAAAACGAATCGAAGAGCTTGAAGCAATAATCTCGAATTCCACTTATCAACGTTGGCATCTGACTGTCTAGTTAGCATTTAAAATATGTGAAACTTAGTATGATGATGAGTGACAAGTGTAAATTGAGGGGTAGTAGCGAAGTCTCTCGAGGGGTATGAGAATCATGCTAGATTAGGATTTATAAGGATGATTTATTTATGAGAATTTTCACGCTTTAAATTCCACAAGAGGTTGTACTCCAGAAAATCGAATGTTTTTAAGCTGTAAGAGTGTACAATTGTACTTGTAATTCAATTGACTTCGCTGAAATTGGTGACGTCCTGGTCGCAAGGACTTTGTAAAGGTACTTGACAAACTCTATTTAAAACTGTTTCGATTTGAAGCTCACGAACATCAGATTTAATGACTTGTTTGTTCTGCTTTCTCTTAGAAACTATGAAGCATTACGATCTCATCACGATTTTCCTCGTTTTGACTCCACTCCTTTCCGGCAGTGTCGTAGGAGAAACTGAAACCGAGGACATTATCGTTAACAATGGTGCGTTTGGCATAATACACGACGATAATGAAATTCCTAAAATGCTTTGTCACAATTTGAGAACGAGCACGCTTTGATAATTGTGATTTTCTTTGTTCGCAGAAGTTGAGATTACCACAGTCCCGTCAAACGTTACGGTGGTCGAGGGGGAGCGTGCCGTTCTTAATTGTTCGGTTCGCTCGTTGTTTCCCAACAGACTGGTGTGGACTCTGAAGCCGAACGTCGAAGTAGTTCCGGATGATCGCATCGAGATTTTGGAAGAGGGTCCTTTAGTCTTCAGTGCAGTTCGGAAGCAGGACGAAGGCTATTACCAGTGCTCAGTGAAGCTAAACGATACAAACAATTCAAAAACAAAAAATACTCACTGGGCGTACTTAAAGGTTCAAGGTATGTATTGTCTGACATGTTATAAAATTCCATGAAACACTTTATGTGAAATAATAACACTCGGTTGTAATAGCAATTTGTGATTGGTGATTTGAGCAGTTCCTGCCGTAGTCTTCAAGTATTCTGCCAACGGATCGGCGACTTGGGGAAGTTGGTATGAAGCCGAATGTGTTGCCATAGGTGATCCCTTGCCATCCGTCCGGTGGATGCTGGATGGAAAGTTGGTAAGAAGCTTTCGAGACAAGGATCAAATATGTTTCCGCATATAACATGATTTGTTATTTTTATTTTGAAATAATTTGTAATTACAGGTTGGAAATGAAGCAGAGCATATTGTGCAAACTGTGGTCGATGTAAGAAGGGATACATAGTATTTTACTATTAAATGTAGAATGAGTAAAAACCATGTTTTGATATGCTTTTAATTATATTGTTTAGGAAAAGCCGTCGCCCGATCACAAAGGCGACTTTATCCCGAAAGCCGTCTCATCTCTGCGAATCACAAATGCCACAGCGTCGACAAAAATTGGTTGTGAGGCCTACAACGACCTCATCACCGGGACTGTGTTTGCAACGAAAGAATTTAATTTGAGAGTAACCAACAAGCCGACGCCAAATCAGGACGACGATTTAAAGTTTAGAGAGCCACCCTCAGGCCAGTGTGCGTATTACAACGGAAAAATTTGCAGCGCTCACATTCATCGACAGTTTTGGATCAACAATACTCATGGGAACGCTGGAGGAGTGGTGAATGAGCAGATCACAACCGGTCTTTGGAATGAGATTATATCTGGCCTTAATGAGCCGTGCAGAACGTCGGCAGAGGTAATCTTATTTGAAGTTATGCAATATTTTTGAGAATTCACCAAATTCAGTAATTATTTAACAAAATTATGTGACGGGTTTGTTTTACAGAGACTACTTTGCACATATGCGTTTCCCAAGTGTCTCCTGAAGGGAGGCTGGGATCCTGTTCCGCTGCCAATGTGCTACGAAGACTGCATTGCTGTCAAGCTGGCATTTTGCTACAGAGAGTGGGCCCTCATTGAGGATAACAATCAGAGGGGAATCAACTTTAAGTCTCGGGGTCATTTTCGTCTTCCCGAGTGCGATACTCTTCCACGGATTAACGATACTTCCTCGCCCTGCTCTCACGCTAAGCTGACGGAAATGCCACAGGAGGAGATGACATGTGCGTGGAATCAAAACAAATTTTTATTTGCCATAGAACTCTGAATTAATAGTACGTCTTTTTCCATTGTAGATGAATGCGTTAAAGGGAGAGGCCGTTATTATCAAGGCACAGTCAATGTTTCCAAGAGCGGGATCCCTTGCCAGCGATGGGACAGTCAAACTCCTCACTCTCACAATCGACCTCCTCCCGTGTTCCCCGAGATTCAAGACGCAGAAAACTACTGCCGGAATGCAGGAGGAGAAGAACCTCGTCCTTGGTGTTACACAACTGATCCTTACATTCGTTGGCAGCACTGTGACATTCCTCTGTGTGGTCAGTACTTTCTTCTAAACCTCATTTCGGTAGTTTGTGCGCATCTATGCGCAATCTATTTATAGTAAATTAATGTTGACTTTGAATACGCTGGTTTAGAAATTGAGACGACAACAACGGAATACCAGGAAGTGGAGGAATTTAGTGAAACACCAATATCTCGCTTTGACATCCCAACTCTGATACAATCTCAAGAGTTTTTCTTTTTTGTTGGAATCGCAGTAATTGTGTTGATATCCCTCATCATTATGTGCGCCGCTTGTGTTGCCTCGAGTAAGAAGAAACCCCGACGTCCTCCTGGATACGATAGGGCAGCTACTCAGGTTTTTAAAAAAAATGATCTCAGCTCGTTCAGCTTCAAAGCGAGTTGTTCAAATGTTTAATCAAATTTTTATTTATGCAGGAAGTAGAAATTGATTTGGATAAGCTGGGGAGCAACGCGTCATACCATCGACACGGAATCAGCTTAAATCCAAAGTTGGAGAAATTAGAGTATCCCAGGAACGATATTATTTACATCCGAGATCTCGGTCAGGGTGCTTTCGGTCGTGTATTTCAGGTAAACATAAAAAATAGTGGGATCGGACATGGATTTAATATGATTTGAAAATCTGACGCTTATAATGCTAATTCCACAGGCAAAAGTCCCTGGCTTAAGGAAAGGCGAAGAGTTCACAATGGTCGCGGTGAAAATGCTGAAGGAGGAAGCCAGCGAAGATTTGCAAGTTGACTTTGAACGAGAGGCGTGCCTCCTCGTCGAATTTGACCACCCGAACATAGTTAAGCTTCTTGGGGTGTGTGCCATAGGGAAGCCGATGTGTCTCCTGCTGGAATACATGGGCTCCGGAGACTTGAACGAGTTCCTCAGATCCTGCTCCCCATCCAATTACCGCACCATAAACACCATGTCTTCAAACGGGGATGTGTGGCGTGACACACGTCTGTCGCATCGTGAAATGTTGGGAATTTCCCGCCAGGTTGCGTCAGGAATGGTGTACCTTTCCGACCGCTCCTTTGTCCACCGTGATCTGGCTACGCGGAACTGCCTCATTGACGAGAGCATGGTTGTCAAAATTGCTGACTTTGGACTTTCGCAAAAGATATACTTACAGGTAAGACTGACTGTCTTTCAATGGAGTGTAATTTATTTTAAAAACAGTACACTAAGTGTGATTTGCTATCCAGGACTATTACAAAGGACACGAGGATGATGCCATTCCTATTCGCTGGATGCCTCTCGAAAGCATCCTCTTCAATAAGTACACCATCGAGTCTGACGTCTGGGCGTTTGGAGTGTGTCTCTGGGAAATTTTCTCCTTCGCACTCCAACCCTACTATGGGATGACTCACGAAGAGGTGGTGAAATACATCAAAGACGGGAACGTACTTCAGCCACCGGACAACTGTCCGGTTCGAGTTTACGAGCTAATGAAAATGTGCTTGTGTGGACAACCTGGGGAAAGGCCGTCCTTCCGAAGTATACTCCAAATCATCGAAGACATCATCACAGACATGGATAGACTATTAGCGACATCCTCCACGCGCTCCTCTTCCCAGCAGTTGTGGCCAAATGGTCACCAATAAACGTAATCATCATCATGAGCAGGACGACTCGTGTCTTTTATTGATCTCCATAAAGTTTAATGGTTTTTACATGTGAAATACACTAATCGACGTCGTCATCACGTCGTCATGAGGAACGTTACAATATCTGCAGATCTGCCCAGTCCTTTCTTTAAAAATACTTTGTAAATATTTGTACTCATTTTAGCCTTATCATACATGACACAGGAGTATAGATTGTAGACGTGTAAAAAGTAACTCTCTCTAGTCTATCTGGAATACATATATTATTAGGACATAGCTCTGAAATCAAACTGCTTTTAAGACTGAACAGTTACTGTTATGGGGTCATTGTGAAGTGTACAAGAACCTAATGTATTATTAATGTGACTTGCACAAAAACACCATTCGAAAAACTCAGTTCTTTTGATGGCGGGCAAAAAAAACCATGCAACTCTGATTGTGAATGACACAGGACATTGCGTTTTTTTTTCTCTTTGTAGTGTTCAACAACAAAAGATATTGTGCATTATTTATTTTACCACAATTTTCATTGATATTTGAAGGTTCAGTTTTTTTTATTATAGATTGTACTAGCAAATTCAATATTCACTCGCTCACAACTCAAACACCATTTCCAATAATATTCGCCTCTGTACTTTTTCCTATGCACTATTGCAGTAGCTAAAACATGTATTTCCGTCGACTAAAATGTTTTATTTTTGAGGCGAGCATCACCTCGAAAAAAATGAAATTATCCAATCATAAACCATCCAAGGTAAAAAAAAAGGTTGTGTGTAGCAACTCTAGACGAACATTTTACTTTAGCCGACTACAGCCATTGTGTTTTTCTTATTCTAAATATTTTTAAATGTAATTTAAAACAGTTGCCAAAAACTTTGATACCATTGTGTTTTGCTTTATGAGAAGTTAATAAAAGCGTAGTTTTCGTACGGATTTACTTAAAAAGTTAATTTGTGTTAGGACACCACCTGCCAAATGATTCTGTTATGTGATAATCTTTTCTAAAAGGTTCAACTTTGTAGTCAATTTACAGCGAAAAAAAAACACGAACATATTAATATCATACTAGAAAGAGAGAGGCAGTGAGAAATTCAGTTCTCATATATTTCTTGTTTCTCTGCAATTAGCTCGAAAATATTTTCTCCCAAAATGTGATGATTTTTTTTTCAGATGGTATGTAAATGATAAGACTGGAAGACGCGAGTCACGCTTGTTCCTACGCAGACATATTTTTTTCTTTAATGATTTCAGACAAAAAGCATCATGTTTCTTTACACTTTGATATAGTAGACACATAGAAAAACAGCAACTACTTCATCACATTCTCTTGCTACTGTTCACGTTCCTATATGATCACCATTATTACGACTCTTCCATCCAAGCACAAAGGATTAGTTTTTTTTCACCAGACTCCGTTTTCTTTGCTGAGCGTATCTCTCGGCACGAATGGGTCTAGTAAAGTTCTGTTTGTTGTCTCGGTAAGATAAAACACATGCATCATGTTTCACTACTTGCGTTTCTCAGACTTGAGAAGAGCCAGAGAGAAAGCGAGAGACTGCAACAATCATCCTTCACATTTTTACAGGTTAATGCTCTTTGTTTTATTCACCATTGATAATTGCACTAGATTCCATAGGGAATCAAATATTATGCTCCTCTTTTCTTCACTATAAGGCTCTCTCTCATTCTCAAAACTCTCGCCATATCCTCATCATCATCATCATCACCACCACCATCATTTCTTTCTACATGACGGACTTTTTACAGGGTGAATTTAGTGGTGGTGGTGATATGGTCCGCACACTCACATACTCTCGCACACACAATATCACAATTTTCTCTCCATTTTCCATGCTCCATGATTCCATACGTCTCTGCGTAAAGAGTTGGAATTCTATCCTTTTCTTCAGCTTAAGTGCCTTCGCTCTCTCTCTTCATCCCTAATATTTTACAACTTCTCTGGTGAAGCTACTAAACGCTCTTCCTCCCAAAAGGATGAATACTTCTTTTTTTCTACGTCTTCGTACACATGAGAGGACATGAGTCTAGTGCAAATAATCAGAAAAATGATGATGACCAAAATGCTACAGAAAAAGGGACATACAACGCGTAACTGGCTGCCGTAAAGTATGCTACACTTATCAACGGCAGCTTTTACACATGCCACTTTTTATTTCTACCTTTACTAATTACATATGTTTAAAGACAGGGGGTGGGATCCACTTAAACGATTCGGCTGTTAAAAAAACAGGGAGAGTAATATAATGACAAGGTTAAAAAAAAGTGTAGTAACGTCGTGATAAATTCATTGAAGCCAACAATATTTTAAATAATAATCATAATACGTTACAATTCTCTACGTCGTCGTCATGGTGGAAAATGTACGATATGTGGCCTCCTTTCAGGTCTCTTCTTGTTCTTCGGAGAGTTCAGAGTCCACTATTTTGTGCAAGTATATATATTATAAAGAAAAGAATAAAAAATGAAGAGCGTCAGAGGAGAGCGAAGGAGAGAGAGAGAGAGATTTGAGAAGAATAAAAGGTATCATGATGATGAGCACAGAGAGTAAGTGGAGTGTTGGCATTTTCAAAATAATCTCATTAATAGTCACACACGGTGCATCACATTGCCAGAGAATCTCTCGTCACGGATGTTGCACACATTGATGGAGTAGGGTCATGGCCGTTGAAATCTTGTCTTTTTTTTGGAGATGCTTGGATTCGATGATTTTTTTTCGAGAGAGAGGGAAGAAGAAAAGGATGAAGAAAAGCAGAGAGCGAAAATATTCTCCCGTCTTTTTTCACTCTCGTTCCTCCTCACTTGAGTGGCGTCGTTGTCGTCCTCGCGAAGAACTCGACGACGTGGTAAATGCAGGAATGATGAGCCTCCTGTTCCTTTTATCTATGGCACCAGGGAATCCACGATTCAAAACTATCTGTGAATTCTTCCAGTGCCAAGGATAAGTACAGGTGTTTTTTAAACTTCCACAAGAAAATCCTGGAAATCCAGAGAACTCCGGGCAAACACACGTCCAGCTCCGTCTGGGTACAAAAGGTGACCACTGACCACTCCACGCTTCCCTCGTCGACTCTCTCTCTTCTCTTGTCCATTTTCTGTGGAAAAACAGAACGAGATTAAATTTTACGATTTCGTTATTGTGTAGTAGTGGGATAAAATTTGAAATTGTGAAAAGGCCCAAGTTGTAGGTTGGCGCACATGCAAATTACGGAGCACTAATGTAAATTTCTAGTAACTGCGAGAAAAGCCTCCATTTCTGATTCAAATCAGTTCCAAAAATGCCAACAAAAGGCGCACGCACTCTCCCTCCCTCTCACTCGCTCACACGTCGCTCACTACAGCAAATGGACAAAGTGACCCAAGAAAATCATGGACTCTAAATGTTCAGCCTTATTTTTCTCATATCACTTGGGAATGAAAGCAGGAAAAAAGGCGATACAACGTACAATGCCGACTGGAACACGGGAAACGACACACAACTCTGCTATTATTTTCTCCTCCAGTGTAGTTTTTTTTTGTTGGTGGTAAGTAAACAAGGTGGAGGAGGTGAACAAAAATCCCGATTTTTTGTTGTTATCCTTTTTATATTCACCTGCACACATTTTTATGTGTGTACTGCAGTGCAGGTAAAATTTCCTAGTAACGTGTGGCCAAACCAAGAGTTTCTATAAAGCAGCAGTCCCACACCTTTTTGTTCGCCCGACAACGACGATTGCCTTAATTGTGCACCAAAGAGAGGGAGTGAGACGATATTTTACTCGAAAATCAAGCGAATATTATTATGTCTATGTAAGCCTCCTCTATGAGCCTATTCCATGCAGTCAATTTGTCTGGAATATTTTTTGGACTCAAATGTGGCCCAACTATGCACGCTTCATGTCACTAAAAATGCCTCTTTTGCGTTAGACTTTTTCTAGACTTACGAGTCAACATGTTTACTTACGCTCATATCCCTTTTTTTGCCACTGCATTCATTCTCCTAGCCTAACCGAACTTTCACTTGCCGTTTAGCTACCTCCCCTATATTTCTGAGCATTTAATGACTTTCTCCCGTCGTTCAGAGACAAAATATGAGTGAATGTAAAAGCGATGTTTTCACCTCAAATATTCAGGGCACGACTGGGGCTTTTTTTCGATAAGGATTACTACCACAACCACCACACCGTCGTTGTTGTACGTCGTTCCCTTCGCTCTACATTATTTTTCCTTCGAAGACGGTGTGGTGTCGTACACGGTTTCTCGACTTCTTTCATGCCGTCGTCGTCCTGTAGTTACCATGTCTCCGGACTATCACCCATATCCAATTTAACAAATACCCCAACAACACGACAGCATCTCATCAAAATTTCTTCTTCTCTCTGTAGCGTGGGGAATGTATTACGGTGTTCATGTCGAAACAGAAAACTTGTCGTCCTGTCGTCACTTGTCAACTCAGAAATTTTTTCGTGCGTCCTCCGCAACTCCCCCGACATGAGTCCAAGCTCTAATGTAATGGGCTCAATGGTAAAACGAGACTCTTAGAGTCTCTTTCTGCAAGGTTTTGAGAAAAAAAAGCATATTTCCAAGTTGACGTGTCGTCGTTTTGCAGACATGCGTAAAAAGAGATGGATGCTATCGTCCACTCCTTCGTTTTTCTGAAGACCCCATCATCACGTTGCAATCACGTTAGCGAGTTTTTTTTTGCACGGTTGGCAGTAGTAGCCCGACAAAGGAGAACGGAGAAGAAATAAAATAATTTATGAGCAATGTACGAGGAGCATATTCGCTCAAAATAATGATGTGGAAGCTGACGGCTTATTTCACACACTGTCTTTATATGTCTTATCATAAAACCGAAACTCATGTGAGATAACCTGTGTGTGTATAAAGGAGACAAGATTTTCGAGAATAATTTTTTGGCGTTGCGGTTGCAAACATTTTGTGAGGGATGAAAACTTCTCCAAAAAACGAGCAACGCTTTAAAAGTGTGTGATCTGTGACCATGTAATGTTTTCATAGGAACGGCATTACGTCAAATCTGCTACGAAATAGATGTGCAAACACGCAGACAAGTCAACCATTTTAAAATGCGTAACTCCTGTTTTCCAAATTTGTCGAGAGAACGAGAAAAAAAATCAGAAAAAAATCTGTGTGTAGCAGTTCAAAAACTTGTCTCCTTCTTCAATGAACCATTACAACGCAATCATAACGCATCCTCTCTCCCTGAGCTTCCGACAATCGATCGCGATGAGAATTGTACCTGTGGTATCCGTCGTAGAGTGAATGCCACGCAATGATAATGATATGATTGATACGATTTTGGGTAGGCGATTCGAAAATGATGAGCTTGAAGAAACTCCTTCGAATGTGTGCAAACACACAGAAACTCAGCAGAAATCAAACACATTCTCGCTCATCACTCTTTGCAGAGGTTTGTACGGAAAAAAGAGTTCTACAAATTCTTCAATCATTACATAAGAATTACGCTGAGGACATGATGGTATTTTTTCGTGGATGTGGTTTCTCTCTCATTACTTTTGAGCACAACAGTCCGTGGTTCGGACTGAAAGATGAATGTTATTTCTTCATTTCACTGTAATACTAAATGTTCACCAATTTTTATGATAAACACCGTTCCCCCCAGTCTTTGCGCTACTGTTGAGTTTCTCGCGTTCATTGCTATTTTTTCATGAAGCCCGTCACGAAATGATGTGTTATCATGACTTTAGACGAAAAACTCGTAGAAACACTTGAGCAGCCAGAGTTGCTTCAACTTGAATACTTCTATTGGGGTAGTTTGGGGAAAATAGTGTTCTCACTCAGTAAAAACAATACGTGCTCCAAGCCATTGTTGCATTTACGTTAGAAGAAAAGCTCACAAATGGCATCTGCACACCTAAACCTACGTGTCGATACAGAAGCCAACGTAATGGAATGGGTCACAGGAAATTAGCCATCTGACAGCGTATACATACGGTAGTTGTGATGGGTATGAGTGACACCACACAATGCACAGGAGAGGCTTGAACAATGCCCCTTTTCTATCCCCAAATTTCCATTTACCATTGTATTTATTTTATTCCAATCTCCATTCTCTCAACTTGCCACAACACTGGTCGCATTGTCACTTGGCATTTTTATGCAATACGTGGCATAATGAGTGTGGTGCTAGATTGTAATAGAGAGAGAATGAAAAAAAAACATTTATCTCGTTACACGACAGGTGCGTCGCATTTCCCAGTACTAATTCTATGCACAAAAAAGACAGAGATACATCATTTGCTCTCCATCATTTACATAGAGAGAAAACTCAAATAAATGCTAAAAACGCTGCTGTTCTCTCTGTATGCCTTATCTCGTTGGAAGAGCAAATGCAAACTTCATCCTGCTCGGTGCGCAAACTCGCAGAGGAAATAAATTGTGCGTTATTTTTATCATCGTCAAGATCACCACACAAATTAAACACCGTCTTCAAGGATTTCAACGAAGCAGGACACACGTTGTGTGTTATGTATTTGGAATATAAAAGGGTGAAGACGTAGGTACATTCCTCTCCCTGGGTAACGTGTCGGTATAAAATGTTGAGAGAGAATTTCTCTTTGGGATATGCATCATCTTCATCATCATCAGAGGGAGAGAAGCAAAGCCATAACATTTTTTTTCTGCAAAAATACCTCTCCAAAAAATGTTGCATCCATATCCTTAGGTTAGGCCTGGTCTTTCAGATGGTCCGTATATGTACACAAATATTTACGTTAAAACAGTATACACTTTTGTGTCTCATCATTTTCATCATATCTTTTCATCATGCTTTTTATCCCTAAACCTATTAGGCATGCACTTTAGATTTTTTAGATGGAGCAAACACATACACGCAGACATTCACCAGCAACGGAATAACCACCGTCGAATGGGATGGAGATGAAATAATATGCTGAGTCTCAAAGCCCTAGAAAAAAAAGTATCTTTTGTGTCGTTACGTGTTGGATGCCTCTCCTTTTCCCATCTCTTGATCACGACAGCGTGACGGAAAAGACGAAACGCTTATGGTGCCTCAGCACACCAATTTTTTGTTACCTTTACAGAAACCTGCACGTCAATAAGGACACACATTCCGTACAAAAATGGATGCTCTCGAGCAGATGAAAACTCGTCGTCGACTTCTCCTTGTTCCGCATGTACAATGCACTTTTGTTCTTTCGGATTTAATTGTAATTGCTTCGTAAAATGGTGATGGAGTCGGAAGTTAAAGACTCAAGAGAAAAAATATGCTAACCTTTCATATTGTCTCGGAGAGAGAGGGAAAATGTGGGAAATGACAAATTTTGAATTAGAGCCTGCCAACACGACATCTCACGTAATGAGAGAGAGAACTGTCCTCCGAATAATTTTTGAGAGAAGCTTCCTCAATGTCGTGCAAAAGGTAGTGATGAATAACTAGAATCTCTGTAGCTCATTCAACATTTTTTTTACAACTTGACGTATTCGGCTTGAAAGGTGTCACCTTAAATGGTATGAAAATTAGTAAATCAGTTCCAGCCAGGCTTCCCACTCTCTCTCAACACTCTTATCACCCGCCATCCACATGTGTTGTAATATTGCATCAGAAAAAAAAGGTTTCAACTTACACAATAATACATCACTCAGCATTTCATCTTCCTGCACGTTTCTTGACGATTCCATCCAAAGCAGAGACTCTGTAAGACATACGTGTGACTCCTTCCTCTGCAACCGTTGAAGGTCAAGACGTTTCCGAAAAGGTTGAAAAATCATGGAAAACCACCGTTGAAAGGTCATCCGCCCCGTACGGCACGTGAGAACCACGGGCGTTCAGAAAAAAAATCCCGTGAATTCTTCAAGTGCCATTCGGAGCAAGATGACCACAAAAGCAAACAATTAAAAAAACTCCAAAAACTGCAGTCTTCTGATGATGTCCAGAGAAGCCAGAAACGTTTTGGTCAGGTGAAGAGCAGAGGCAAACTAATGCCGGGCACGTTCTTCACATTCCCATTTATACGCTGGAAAAATAAGCATCATTGACCCTCTCCAAGTTGTGACATCACGGATTAAGACGGGGCTTCCTGCACATAAATAAAGAGAAAAATATTTATGACGCCTGTTCTCTGCACAAGGATTGATAAGGCTTGATTATCATCCCAAAATTACTTCGTCGCCACAAAAATGCACATACACTCACGCGTCCAAATCAGCTCGTCTCAGTATGAATGAATCTGTCGCATGTATGCAAATGTATTGCTTATCAGTGCCGCAAATTGCAGCCCTTTTCATTCATGTATCCTAGATAAAGTTCTCTCTCAGTTATCTCTTTGCTTCGGTATCTAATGACACAAAAATGACAGCCGGTATGAGCACCACGTACCGCTATGACATCACAACGACGACTTGTATCTTCAATTTCACCACAGCACCGTGATGCAGCCAATGACATTCACTGACATTTTTATTCCCAAATCCTACTAATCGACTGTGACTGTGTGTGGTGAGCACCTGCCAAGATCAGGATAGGTCAAACGGTGCACGCTCGCCCGCACTGCTACACAATGATGGACGAATTGGTCAAGACAAAAATACGTTTTTCTCTCCGTCGACAACGGCTCTTTTACACACTGTATCCAATCCAGAGAGATACCTCGCATGCACACGATATAGTATGGAGATTTCACTGACGACGACTACAACGACGCACTCATTTGAATACCAAATGAGACAGGTGAACATAACAAGTTGGGAGTGAGTTGCAACGAGAGACAGGAAGAAAAAAAATCCATTTTGTGGAGTTATGCGGATGGTCACTCGAGTAACGATGATGATTACACTTATCAACCGATTATAACCTCATCATCATGACAGAGGAGAAAGAATTTTAGAGAAAAACAATCTTTGTGAGTGCAATCAATTTATTTGCTTTTTAACCAGTCAAAATGAGGCACACTAACGCTACTAAATCAATTCCAAACTCAACACCGTCGTAAAAATGTACGCAAAAGAAGAAATATATCAACCTTAACCACCTTGTTCTCTCTCTCGTCACATGGGTACACACATTAGACGTGCCAAACGGTTGTACAAACAGGTTTTTTCTTTCTCCCTTTTCTTCTCATCTTCAACTCGGCCTCTGGACAATTTTTTATGCACACACAATTAAGATTGGTCATTTATGACCAGCATCTTTTGTCCGCTTTTCATTCAACGCTGTGGAGAGGTCCCGTTTTCCACATAAATTTATACGCCTTCACACAACATCACATGTGCGGCAAAGTACGTACGAAAACTACCTCAATGAAATGTGCATAAATTTATTTTTTCCTGTGTATCCTGTCCCGTTGTTGTGGTGCAGGTATGTCAAATTTTTGATATTATGACTGCTAACTGGAATTTAATGGATGTTCGTCCGTACAACCAGTAATTACAATTTTTTTTCGCACGTTCCACACACTCTCAACCGGTGAGCACGGGATGTACAATTACTGAGGAATGTGATAGGGAAAATGTAGATTGTCAATGAACGCTTTTCCTCCTCACAAAATGGATAGCATTCAGCGACATGTTTAATTCACAAGAAGAACACTATATAAAAGAATTGTCCTTTCTTTTTGCAGAATGCAAATAATATGATATGCTTCATGAGTGAGAAAGAGGGGAACGGAATGCACATAAAACCTGCTCACGTTTCCTGAGCTCACAAGGAGTAAAGAACAGGTTGTCATCTCCTGTTCAAGACGATTATACAAAGTCAGCTCGACATCCGCTCTGAAAAAGAGGAGCATGGTACACTCCGTTGTTCCCAGTTCCCAGCCATATCGCCGCCAAACCGTACTCTTTGTCTTTCTCCCCTTATAATCTATAGTATATGAAAATGAAGAAGCGGCCACTCGGTTTTCATACACCATTTAAGATGCACAATCCGTCACTTCATTCACCTGCTCCTCATCATCATCAAATCATCAACAGCTTTCAACCACTGAAGCCGTGTAGCGTGGCATAATATTTTACGTTGTTTTTTCTTCTGTTGCGCCATCAAAACCCGAGAGAGTTGATGCGTACTGCGTACTTTTCCGCTTATGTGGGATATTTTGTTGAAAAAAATGTGTGAGAGAAATGTGAGAAAAAAAGTCTCCGACATAAAGTGCACCCTCACAAACTCGCCTCTGCTAGAAAGTGTGTGTGTGGCAGTTCTGAGGCCTTGATCAACCATTGTTAAAAAAAATTATTGCTCTTTTTCCCAACATTTCAGAGTGTGTTCGACCGAAAGACAAGGGCCGTAAAGTGCATAGCTACACATCTACATAAGTTGTACATAATTTTGTGTAGCTCCTCACATTTTGCCAGGTTATCTCACGTCTCTCTCTCTTCTTCGCTCAAGTCAAGAGGAGCAGAAAAATGCACTACATGAAAAAAGTTATAATGCTTGATAATGGGCGCTACCGAAGTTTTATCAGTTTCCCATGGAGTGTTTTTGGGAATACAGAATCCCTCTCCAATACGGCTCCATTGCACACAAATTATTCGCTCTTGTCCACCAGCTCTCTCTCTCATTCAAGCTACTAACAAATATTATGCGGACGATGTTGAAAAAAAAACGGAAAGACCGACAACCAACAAGGACACACGGGAAAGAATGAGCGGAAGAGAGAAAAATAAGACAGGCAAATTGTGTATGAAGGTTTTTTTTCGAGGAGAGATGTTTAAGGGGATGAAAAATGGTAGGAGCGACTCTCCGACGGTTTCGACATTACTCAAAAGCAGTCAGTCGTCAAAACGGTGCACACACCAGCGAAATAGTCATAACGTAATGATGAGATGTGTGTACATATGTGAATGCATGCAATGAGCACATTTTCTCTCTAAATGAACCAGCAGAAAGAGCCAGTGGTTTTCTTTTTTGGAGACTCAAAAAAACTCACCACCAACACCACGAGATCTAGAAACACAAGGTAAATATATACGTGTGGACGACGGTATATGAAAAAAATCATCATTACAACCCCAAGTGTGTGTGCCACATTACCTGTATGTGTGTGTGTGCACTAAAAAAGATGGTATGGCGTGGTTGTTGGTGTGCAGATAGAAAAAAGAACGAAAATGTGTGTGAGTGTGCACGTAATGCAATCATAGTCATCATCATCAAAGTTATTACTTGGAAGAGTTGAAAGAGAGAAATAGAGGAGAAAACCTATCGTTTTCTTCTCATATATTTATCCTGTATTGACTCGACCTGGCAAAACAGTACGACCATCTCTCATCCTCTCCGTTACCATTATCATATCGATAAAAAAAACTCGAAACTTTTTATCCCTACCCGTTTCGTATCCCTCCGGAAGTGCAACGTATTACAGCTGTTACACTAATTCTTCGAAATCGAGACAGAGGAAACCAAAAAAAAACTGCTGTTGTGTACACAAAGGTTTGAGAGAGCCCAGCGTTTTTTACAAGAGTACAAAGACCTAACAAAAATGATACTTGCAAGGATGTGTAGTAAAAATGTGAGCAGTTTCACAAAGGTGGGGAATGACCATAGATAAACGTGTGTAATGCAATGAATGATGGAAACGATGGCTTTATGGTTCATATATTTTTGTGTTTAAAAAAAACACGCAACTACTCCTGCGTGTCTCTCCCCAAATGGGGATAAAAATCGACGCATAATTTTCAGGGAAAGAGTGTACATCCTCGTTTTCTTTTTCACACACTCTCTCATTGTCGTTGTCGTACGCGAAGAAGTCATTTGACGAGAAGAGCAGCTATAAAACAACTCATCATCTATATAATACGGGCTAATACTACAATTTTTGACTTCCTATGATCGCCTTCCAACAAATTTGTATGTCAGTTGAAATCGCAATGAACACTTGCAACGGCTCCACACTTTTTACTGAGCTGCTGCTCTTTTTTTCCTAGTCATTTGTGAGCGTGTGTGAGTGAACGACGAGGAGTAACGAGAGGACAAAGAATTCTTGATAAAAATGGGCTGTATTACTTTTCATTACCTTGGTGTGTACGCAATTCGCGATCCTCCAAATTATCACTAATTCATCCTCATCGTCATCATGATCAAGTCTCCCACTTCTCCCAACGGTTCTCCTTGCACAACTTGATCGAGCACATCCTCACCTCCAATGAACTTCCTGGGAGGAAGGCACGATTTGCAGTTGCTCTCCGTCTGTCTCTCGTTGACCGTTGTGAATCTTGACGAAGAAAGGAAATGAGGAGTTTTGTCCAGTTCACCCACTAATTTCTTCGTTCTCCATTCTCTGCAAACAGGATTAAGAAAAAAAAACGGTTCAGCTTTGGTCCTAATCGTCATAATTGTTATTTCAGCCCCACTCTCCTTAAAATGCGCGTTGAACGTGGTCCAAGTTTGGGATTAGGATTCTTGAAGATTTTGACACAAGACGACACACACAAAATCTACCTACTTTGTCTTCATTGAGAAAAAACATGCTCGCCATCCACACAGTTTTGTTTTACCGTAAGCCTTCTCTGGCTTCTTCGTCGAATGAGAATGAGCTAAACGAGATGATTATGCTAAACTCACACATTCACTTGCTCCTCACTTTGTCTCGTATTTACATAGACGCATGTGCATAATTTTTTCCGTGTGAATATTAAGCAACAAAAGAGGATATTTTTTAGAGAGCGAGGAGCAAACAAATGTAGGTATTCTCTTTTTTTATCTCAGTAAAGCTTTAAAAGGTGAATGTAAAACACTGCCATCATACACACATTCATGAGAGAGAGAAAAAAAACATCCAGTCAGACCGTGTCTAAGTAGGAAACCATGTGAACAGACAAGTATATAAACTTGTTCATACAAAGATTTTTGTGGCTTTATTCACAAGGTTTTTCGAGCCTTTTTCTCTGTATCTTTTGCAGTGATCACTCATTTCGAATCTGCTCCCAGAACTAATGATATCATCCTTCAAAAAACGTACAGGTGTTGTTCACTCTTACACAACATCCGTTCTCCAACTCTTTCCTCTGTTGTCTGCGCTCTTGGCGTTGGCAAACGGAGAGAAAAAAAACTGGGGCTTTGAAAATCACTCCTAAAACTCTCGATCAAGAGGGTCTGTACATTTTCTTCGTTGCTCAACAACAAACGAAGAAACCATGCTCACAAAAGCGGAATTCGTCGTTTGGTCTCTGTTTAATCGACACTTATTTTTATATCTGGGGTAAAGAGAGAATCGCACTGAAATCCATATGCTCGCATGGTACCCATGAATTCATAACAAGGACAAGACGCCCGGAGAATCAAAGTAATCGACTTTTTTTCCACCCAAAATGACATGTTCTGGAAAATGGAATCCGAATTATAAAAAAAACTCGGCTCAGCCCTGCTCAAGCCGCCCTCTCCCATATATTGATTAGCATCATTAGTTATTCTCTACCGGTGCGTTTTATCCGATAAGGAACTCATTGTTTTCTCTCTCTCTCTCTCTTGCCTTTCGGGAAAAAGTGGATGATTGTAGAAAGAAAAGTTTGGCTTTTGATAGACAATTGACAGTAATGAATGCGCCGGTTGGTCAAATATTAATTTTACTCTGGACTCCCTCATCACGACACGAGTAGCTACGTCTACGCTCAATGAGCAAAACACACGAAGAACTGACCAGTTATTCTTTTTTGAGTCACCATTCGCGCGTCGAGTGCGGACAGCTATTCTTTTCTAATTAGACACTCGAATTCCGCCCTCCACGTTGAGCACCACTTTTTTTTTCAAATAGAAATATGCATCACACACTCGAAATCTAAAAAACTCTCTAAGTGTAGAGCAAATGAGTGAATCACTGTCACACAAAATAGAAAAGGAGTCCCTTTGCACACATAAATCCGCAAAAAGATTTCACTCATTGAAGGTTTTGTGCCGGCAACCGTTTTAGTCATACTTGTCGTCGCGATACGATCATAGATAAATAGTTTGAAGAGTTATGTCACCATTACACACCAAGTGTTGTTACACAACACAAATTCTTTGAGTCGTGTATGTAAAGAGACAAATTCTTCCTCAAGTTTTTGCTTTTATGACTATTTCAGAGCTGATTAGCCTTGATATTCGTTCCTTCTGAAAAACTGAAATTGTTTTGTCTCTCTCTCACACAAAATTGTGAATGGTCCGCTCACACACAGAGTGGTGGCGATATGACGGTGGTTACAATTTGGAAGTAAAAAAAACTCATGTGAGCTATGAATACGATTGTGAGACGTAATCTAAATGTTCTCGAGAGAGAGAGAATGTGTAATATGTGAACGTGATGTAGAAATGGGGAAAGGGGTAGTCGTGTGTGGATACTGTGTGAGTGCACATCATCACATCACATCATCTCTCTCTCTCTGGTTTCGCGTTGAGATAGAAAAAAAGAGAGTATCATGTTTTTTCTACCATGAAATAAATGTGGTAGAATCTGTTGTACCTGTGGTAACTCTCTTAAGCTCTTTAAGCCAGTAAATTCTACTTACAGGAAAAGAGTTTTACATTTGAGAAAAAAATATATGGATGTAGTGAGTGGAGTTGTACGTGTACTCCTATATCTGCCGTTTTTCTCTCGTCGTGCTCACAAACTCACAGACACACTCGCACCGCACACTTGACTACATAAAACACACTACAACTACTGGCAGTCGGAGTTGCAATGCAATCATTCGTCATAATCATCTCATGCACATACGTTTCTGTGCGGGGATATGGATGGATGGAGCGAGAACCGAGTTGGCTTCGACTACTACAAGCCACCTCTTCTACTTTCCTATATATCGCAACAATAATGTGCATATATGCATGATGTACGTATGGCGCAAAATAAAATTATAGACAGGTAACGTTGTTGGTAGAACAAAAAAGTTTACGAGAGTAAGAGAGAAGTTGGAGAGAGGGAAAAAAGTGAACATACCAGCGAAAAAAGCGATGAAGATGAGAACAATGACGACGACGAGATGATTATGATGAGGCCACTTTTATTTGGTGCCATTCCCATTGTCTACACACCGCAAACTCGGAGAGAGAAGACGCACGCTAAATATAGAAAATATTAATCTACTCTATCAAATAGCTTCGTTATAATCTCCTGTCGTCACTTTGGAGAAGTGAGAGTCCACCGTCTATCCAAGGCTGCTTTTTTAGGGGGGCGTTTTCACACACCAGAAAAAAAGGAGCTAACCGAAAAATTGTTTTGTGGGGAAATATTGCTTTCACTTTGAGTTGAAATGAAAAGTGAGAAACAAATCATACTATGTCACCGTGCACATGCACATCCACATGGAGAAAGGTTAAATATGTGACAAGAAATAAAATAGTTTCCCTCTAAAATTTCAACACATAAAAGAAACGAGTTTTGCTCTTTTTTCACTCCAGAGTCTTATATTTCCCATGCAAAAAAAAACTTAATTATCCCAACAAAAAGGAAGGTTCCGAGTACTTCCCGAATTTTTCGTGAGATCCACAAAATTTGAAAACTTGAACTCAATGGAAAACAAGAAAGTTAAAATTCCAGTTACAAATCTAATTAGTTCGTTGGAGCACAGGCTTACTTTCACAATCTGAAGAACCTTGCGGCGATAGCTGCACAAAGTCAAAAGTGATCAAAGTTCGTACAACGAATGAACACCGTGAAACTTTTGAAAACTCTCAAAATCCTTTTGTCTTTCAGGGGAAAAACGTGCTCTATTTTCACTTTTTCAGTTGATCCAGTGACAGCACTCAAAAACAGGTACTTTTTTTCTCTCCAAAAAAAAAGATGCCGTGCCGAAGAGGGAAGGGAGAGAGAGAGCCAGCGAAAACGAGTAATGAGCAACCCTACGGTCTTTTCTCGACTGACGAGAAGAGTGTCAAATGTGTGTTTTTTAAACAGCAAACACACACACACATTCTTCTCTCTGAAGAAAGCGTATATCTCACTCACGCTATATAGAAACGTAATCAGCAATCCTTCTCGTAATAATATATTCCTCCAAAAAAATTTAACTTCTCCCTGGCTCCTCTACGATGGCCACTACTACTTTTATATGTGTGTGTCGTGTTTCAAGCTTCTGGAGCTACTAAACTCGCTACTGTATTCGTACAGTCTTGCTCGTCATGGGTACACGTTAACTCCACACATTTCGCTACATCCCGTCAAGTGGACAAGCTGTTTTTTCGCTAGTCTAAAAACCCTTTCTCGAACTAACTTGCACGTACCTATACCCTTTCTCTGTGGCTTGCACATATGCGCTTTTCCTCATCCCTCAATTTCCCTATACGCAATAGTAATATTATGTGGATCGGAGTGAGTACAGTTTGACTACCTAACATCACAATGTGTTTTATGTGCTACTCCAATAAAATATGAGACAGATGTGTGGCACTCTCTCAACGTGTACATTTCAAGAGAGAGAAAAAAATTCTCTCTTTCTCGTACTCGTACGGTTCTTTACTTTTTGGCCTGAGAGAGCACACTCATTCTCGAATACACACGGAGTGGTACCCACGTTATGGATGTACTCCCGTGTGTTTTCGAGGGCTGGGAATCCTAGCTCCACCCCACCCACTTCCTCTCTTACTTTTTTTTCTCTAAATAATATTCTGCACAAGCAGAGCAGACAGAAGAAGTGACTTTCGTAGTGCTCAAACTTGACGAGCTTTATTACATTTTTCGTACTCAAGTCAAACTCACAGTAATAATCCATATGTTTCACAATCAAATGCACTAAATACACACATCGTCTTTTTTCACATGCAAACACGCACTCTTCCATACACCATCCGAAGGATCGTAATATGATGATGTGCAAAGAGAATATATTACGAAAACGCGGTGTCGACTAGAACTTGATGTGCTTGAGCTTGAAAAGGAATATAAAAAAACTGTTAATACTACAGCTCACCTACTCCATGAGAGTATTCATGAGTACTGCACTAGATTTTTTCCCTTTCTTTCTTGAGTAGCAACGTGTCCAACTTCATATTATGCCATTTATTATTACGCGTGCATATGTGTATTATGCTAGAAAAAGCCTAATTGACTCCTTTTTCATACCTGTGCTCTACCTCTCGACTCACTTGTTCACTGCATACGCTCTGCGGATGGTGCACCAGTCACACGCTAAATGACTTGGAGTACTGAGCACAGTTAAATAACACTTGAGACGCTATCCTCACCATGATGTCGGAGTTCTCTCTGTTCAGTGAGCACTTTATGCGAGGCAAGAATAGAAACTGAAAAACGTACGTTCTCCATGTACATATCACTCTTTTCCTCTCATCACGAGAGGGAGGAAAGAGAGAAAAACTTCTAAAAACACGGTATTTTTGCCAGAGAGCCAGGTGACTGACCCTGTGCGTCTCGTCATCATCAGTATCGCCTCAAAATCTTAGCCTCATTATCGGCAAACATCATCAGGAAACCCGAAACACTCCAATTTCATAAGGTTCACCACGTACAAGTGAGGAGCACCTCCATCAAAAAATAATGCATAATTCTTCTGAAACTCTTTACATTTGTTTGCTAAAGACATCAAAAAAGTGTACAAAAGGTATTTAAAATCCTAAAAATAAAAAGCTCTCTCTCTTCCTCTTCCTCTTTGTCAAATCCATTCATTTTTTTCTACACTTTTCGGCGTCATCTGCTCTTATCTGTAACAATACTGCGTTACACGATGATGATGACAAGGCACATCCTGTGATCACTATTGTGATTTAAATATGATGATAACCTTCACTCCACCAAATATGTTGGGACATTAATATTGAGTCTGAATGGCTCTCTCCTCACAAAATACCAAAGCCACACGTTTAAATGTGAGCAAAAATCAATCCTCTCTGAATGATAGATGAGTGCAAAAAAGGATGTGTGTATCTACACAAACTCAATACTGTTGTAGAAAGGAGCGCACATTTTCCACGAGTCACGTCACAACACGAGAAAGAGAGAAAAAGTCGACGTGAATGCTTATATAATATGAAACACGTGTTCAATCACATTGAAACTCGATTCCATGAATGACCTCACTCACTCTCTCTACAATAATATATTTACGACCATCCGCAACAACTACGCCTTGTACATCCATGTAGATTGGTGTGTAACCTAAAATCTTGTAGCCTTGAGCACACAGCCTAATTAGCATTATCATTTGGAGTCTCTCACTCGCTTTCGTCTTATGCTCAGTCAGAGAAGAAGAAAAAAAACCTTCGAAATCTGATGAAGCGAGGAAAGGATAGCACACATGATGCGTGTGTGCCTACATTTGTGCTCCCGTGAGCCTCCTCAAATACAACGGTGGAATGATGATGATGATGACGCTCATTCATGACATGGCTTCATCTAAAAGTCATTTTCACTCCAATATCCTGCCACCTCTCCGTCCTGAACCTGAGAGTATAAAAAAGTACCTCTTGGCACTAGTCAACAAATAAATTCAGTGTGCTCGCTCTGACTGCAGGAGAACGTGCATTATTATCACCATTCTCCTCTGACTTCCTACACATTGTTTGGCGATAACGATAACGACCAAAAATGGATTATAAACGTGAGAGAAATGAGAGTAGTAATAACGTAGCAAACTTTTCTGTACTATGTGCACCTCATCAAAGAGATTTAAAGAGAAAAAACAGAAATTACAGTTTTAACACGACATTTAGCATTGACGTACATTTATTTGTCTCAATTTTTTTCCTTCGGTATTTGTCCCCTGTCTGCACACCCAGACAAAATCCTGAGAGACTCACAGACACGGAGCTGAGGCGTGCCATCCTCCTTGTCTCAGTGATTGTCCCAAGTTCGTGTGGATCCTGGTGGAGACGTCCCCTCTAAATGATCCAGCAGCAGCACATCAGTGGGAATGAAACGTTGAGCGACTCAAGACGAGTGAAAATGTATCATTACTTTTGTCTTAATTTGTGGCATTTTTATTGCCGATATTCGCCGCGTGGAAGCTTGGAAAAGTTTTCCTCGTCGAAGGCCACAGCAGCAAAAAAAGTGTCATTGATTCAACGATTTTTTTTCTCTGCTCACTATCTAATAACCATTAAAGATTATGACTGGAACTTAAGCTCCCTCACAGCGACACAAAAAAATGAGGGAGAGAAATGGGAAATAAAATGGACGAGGGGAAAACGATGGAAAGCAGATTTTATTTGCCTTTCCCATGTCCTCTCCCAACCAACCAGACGTCTTTCAGACTGTTGGGAGTGGAGAGGAGAACGTGTGGAAAAATTTTTCACCCCGGATATGAAAAAACACACTTGACGTTCTCCATCTCGATGAAGCAAAGCATACTTGTATATCCACTCCCCAAAATAGTGAGTGAAAAAATCTCGCCTACATTTCTCAACGTGCGAGGCTGTTCTCAGAAAATGGGAGGAAAATGTAAGAGAGGATGGAAAAGTCTCCTGC
This sequence comes from Alloscopus bannaensis, assembly GCA_027743745.1. Taxonomy (NCBI): domain Eukaryota; kingdom Metazoa; phylum Arthropoda; class Collembola; order Entomobryomorpha; family Entomobryidae; genus Alloscopus; species Alloscopus bannaensis. Next base: position 61,480 of record JAHZMW010003765.1, read on the forward strand.
TTTCTGCCTGCATTGCTTTTTTTCCTGCGTGGTGAATACGACACCATGTCCGTTTTCATTACACATGGTTTCACACACACGAAGCTACATCATCTGAGTATGGATTACACAGAGTGCTTTTCGAGAGAAAGGGAGTGCATAGCAAGCACATTATATTTTTGGCGCAGATGCAGATCCACTCTTGGAAGTCAGACTATTGACTAAACGTATTAGAGGGCGAGGAGGAGAGAGTCTCCGAATGCGGCACTACCACACCATCATTCAAACTTCTCTCTCTGCAGTGGGCCACCGTAAAGGATTTTACCAGCTTGGAAACCCCACCACTCACAGACCGGCATGGAGTACAAAATGTCTCGCTGCGGTTGGGAGTTGGCATTTCCAAAACCCCACTTTCCAAACTTTCAGACACTCAAATGTCTCAGCAATTCGTGTGTGGCGCTTAATTAAAAATGAGGAGATTCATATTGGATGCTGAGTGAAAGCAAAGCACTCCCAAAATATGCTCTGAGGCCGGGAATGTTTGGGAAAAGAATACATAGGTATTTTACCTCTCAACTCCATGAACATATTCAATCGATTATGGCGGAGCTCGCTTGTCCTCAGGATTTTGATTAGAATCGTGGGCAAACGCACCCAATTTCTCGAGCACTGTAACTATGCACACTCACTCACATCAACACCGTCCCGCGAAGAAAGCAAATATTGTGTGTGGAATGTAAGGGAAAATTGAGAGAAAGAAAAAAAACACATTTTCCTTCTTATTCCACACTCTTTTTTTCGATAAACTTTGAAAGTGATGGCGAAAAAGCAAAGTGGTAAATATTGTGTCGTACAGAGCAACCTTGTTTCCATTCTTCTCTACCGTGGTGTGGCAGTACAAAATTATATGGAAAAGTGAGTGGCATGGTCCGAGAGGAGAAGAAATGAGCAAAAAATTTAGTCTGAGTTCACTACACAATGTGAGAAAGGGAAGAAGAAGGTGTGTTTTGAAGTGGGTTGCCATGGTGGATCTCTATACAAGAGAGTCCAAGAGTTTTTGACAGTTAAATGGAGACGAATGGTTTTGTCGCGTGCATGCTCCTGTTCTCCTTTTTTCCTTCTTTCTCCTTTCTCTCTCTCCAAGTCCACCATATAAACTATTATCCATACACATTTTCTCTGCAGACATGCCTTCATTGTGTGCTCCCTCTCGCCGGACTTGGAAATAATGCATTTTCTGACTAGCTGATGTTTTTTTTGTTGCCCAGAGTTTTCTCCAGATAAATATGTAAATTGACTGGCGTCTACTCAACGAAAGGAGGCGAAGCAGACAAGAAAAAGTCTACACATACCTACACAAATAACGTTGTAGTCGACTCAATGCGGACCGCTGTGTTCGACGAAGCACCGTCCACAAAGCGATGGTGGTGATGATGGTGACGACTGCGAAGTCGGTGTGATGAATTTTGAGTTTCCTCCCACTGAAACGCATTTGTAAGCACAACGGTTGTCTCTTTCTACTTTCTACTGGGAGAAAGGTAATTCCGCCGATGTGTGCGATGAGTACACGAGAAAGCAGGGAGAGGTTTGAAGAATGCGGAATGTCAACCAAAAAAATGGTGCGTAGTGTCAATATTGTTTTATGGCTTGGATCTCGTACCTCTCGAGTTCAAAAGGAGACGGGAAAAAGTTGCCAAAAATGTAGCGGCAGAGTGGTGTGTGCGTGCGTAAGTATATTTGTGCGCACAACTGGAATCAATCAAATGAGCCACACCTGACACCTAAGAAATACGACTCGACACATCCCTTCAAAGTGAAACGAGCCTTTTCCCATTTCAAAGAAGCCTTCCTCGTCGACAATGCGAACGATGTATCTCCAAAGGCTTGGTTCACTACTCCCAGTTATCATGCTAATTCCGAGAAAGTGAAGCAAACTCAACATGCACACGGCAAACATATTTGTTCTTGTTCCTCCGTCGATTTGTCATCCTCTCCGAAAAGGAACGCGTTTTCAAGGGACAGCGAGCACACAACGGTAAGAGCATAGAGGATTTGTATTATCCACAATTACGACAATACACCGCCCATCCTGTCTACAGAGGAGGAACACCAGTGACTAAGGCGCATTACACTCGGATTTGAATTATAAATTGAGTGCAAACACATTCCGAGTAATTACTTGAAATTTGTGTGCACCACAAAGGCACACGTACACAATACGCAAATCTACGGACAAAACGGCGGAGCTGGGAGAGATGATTATTTCTTTTGGGATAGCCCATTGTTACAGCGGAAGAGAGAGAGGATTCAAATGGAGCGAGCGGTTCCTCATTGTCGTCTAGCCCAATTTAATGAATTTTTGATTGGTTTCAAGAGAAAAGATGATAAAAGAGTTACATGCGAGCTTGAATGGTGCTTTGTGAAAGCTTCTCCCAATAATATATGGACGCGCGACGTGTGCACAGTCGGAGAGTAATGGTAAAAATTGATACAGATTTCAAGCATGATTATGTGACAGAGAAAGAGAGACGGAAAGTACATATATATTTATGAATATGAATGAGAAACACATGGTCCTCCACAATACACGACGACGACGACGATATTCTCTACGTGTCGTCGTTGCATAACGAACGATGAAACGAGAGTCGAGAAAATGGGCCTCTCTGCAATGCCGTAGAGCGAGAAAGTGTTTTTTTACTCTCTTTCCTCTGATGTTTTCGCTGGAGTTTAACATCCGGACAAAGACCACTGTGTAGTTATTAGTCTTCTCTCAAGTCTGACTTTGAAGGAAGTAGCTCATTAATCTAGCATTTGTATGCCTCACATCTACCTGCATTTTCTGTGGCTGAGTGTGTGTGTGTGTGCCTGGAGAATGTTGGAGTGCGTCAAACGTAAAAAGGGTTCGACCAAAAAAAGTAAAGAAAACGAGGCGAAAAAGAAGTAAGGCAGGAAAAAAGGGAACTTTTCTCTCACTGAAAGCGGTACAATATTTCAGACTCTCCTTGTACACACTACTACTATCGTTTGTTAGTCACCAGGGAAAAAAAACTCGGTATTTCACTGAGGGAGAGAGGAGAAAAGTAGAGTTCCGGAAAAACTCATTCCTGACGACACACATTATTACCTTCCACCTATTTCTATTCTATGGAAAAAGTCGAAGAGGGAGAGTATAATAGTTTGTTTCATGTGAAAATAGTAGTTTTTCTCGGTAAATGGCAAAAAAGTGTGGATACACCAAAAAATATTGATCCTGGCTTCTCTCCTCGTAGGAGACATGGGATGCACCGTTTTTCTCTCTGGTGTTTTGCCTATCAAGTCGCATGCCTGCTTATGTGTTTCTCTCTGCATTGTGAAACGAAAGAAAAATAACTCTGCCACCTATCAACATAAACAAACACATGAAAAATCATATTATCGACACCAACACAGAAGCTCGGGTGAGCGAGCAGTTGTTATGCGATATTTTATAAAGGGAGACAAGAGTGAGATTGCTCGCATGAGAATGACTTGGACGACGTCGATGTACATGTGCGTATGACATAATGGCCACTAATGCACAGGTTTCTGCTTTTTCACTGGTTAATATATAATCCATTTATGGGACCCTACAAACTAGCTGCTACTTAAAACATAAACGTCTCGCGATGATTACACATACATTAAAGACCAATAGCTGACGTATATCTACAACAAATATAAATATAAGCTCGCTGCACAGTGTGTGGAGCAGTATCGCCAGAGCGAACGAGACGTCGCGTCATCGTTATGAATGAGAAACAGGAAATCAGAAGTCATTGAAAAACTGGAAACTTTTTTCGTTTCCTTTTTCTTTGAGAAAACTTGAACGGCAACCGGTTCCTCCAGACGACTCTTGCTTCTGGTCTACACACGTTTAGGTATATCGAGAAAGCATGGGCCCAAAATGTATAGAAGAAGCTGTTTGAAGTGTAACACGCAAATAGTCATAATATCCGACCTCCTGGAGTCCGAAGTCAGGTGAGGGTGACCCTAGGAAAGCAGGAGTTTAGCTACACCACAATCCGTATACATAATTGTCTAAATCTGTAATAAAAAAAACTGTTCATGAATTGGTGGTATCAACGCTGCTAAATTTCTGAGTCACCTCAACTACTTCGAAATCAGATTTTTTACGCATCCCCTTTGCTCGTGGTTTTTAGACCGTGTGATGTACAATAAGAGTTAAAAAAGCATGGGACAATTGCCCTCTAGATTTTGCACGACGTTGGAGCATCGGGCCCTCCATATCAAGATCATAGACTGTATCGCTGACGTGAATCCGTATATTGTGTAGACGAAAGGTACGTACGTGTGGATTTTATTCACAAGAAATTTTCTGCGAGCTCGCCGAGCTGTCGTGGTGCGTTACGAGTGTAATTTAAAGCAGTGTTTTAAATTATACGAGAGCAAACCACTAATCCTCATGTCATGGTTCCTTGACTTGGAAGGGAAGTTCAGTGGGTTGGGCTCACGGTTCCAAGTGGATGATAGTGAAAATATGCAGAGAGAGGGCCGCAAAAAAAAACTTTTTTCTTTCTACCTCAAGCATCGCGTGGCACTCAAACATTTACTCTCAAGATTTTTTTTAGCACTCGTAGATTTCAATTAAATCGTTTTTCTCTCCTTTTTCGCCTTTCTGGTCTTGGCCTTTTCTGGTGAAGTGGAGAAACACGGAAAGGAGCACTGGAAAAAGAACAAGCATCCAACAGAAAACATGTGTAGTGGAGAAAAACGGAAGAGAAGGAGCCAGTCGGCTGAGCCTTTCATTTTTTGAGGTTGACTTTTCCTTTGTAAAAGTACACAATCTTGTTTCCCTCACCCCTCTTACTCCGTAATAATAACATGGTTGGAATAGAAAGATCATACATTTTCGTTTAGAGAACGAGATGAGGGAGGATGATGATGACGGCGAACGGGAATATTAGTAAATGGAACCTTATAGAGGGATACAAAGAGCTTCAATTTAAAGCTTGTGCAAGGAGAATATAACGTGCAGGCTGTTTCTCTGTGGATTTTTTTGACTCTCAACAGAGAAGGGTGGAGTAGCTCAGGTAAAATTAATGTGCAACTCATACGCCCGCGGAGAGTCAGAGGAAGTGTGGGAGAGAGAGAGTGAGAGGGGAAAGGGGGTGGTTAAAGATCGGAGCCAAGAAGTTGGTAAAAGCAAAGAGTTGACAGTTGGAATTGGAACCGAAACAGGCTGAATAGAAAACTCTGGAAATTTCATCCGAAGTATTACAAACTTGTCCATCTCCTCTGCCACCAATCTCTCTCTCTCTCTTTATAAAGTATAAAGCATGACGGTAGTGAATCACGTGAGTGTTTGTGAAATTGCAGAAAGTTTTCAGGTCTTTTTATGCCTCCACTTTATATTCCATTAAAAAGCCTTTTCTCCTGTCGACTCCAACTTGTGCAATTACCCAGAGTCATTTAAAAGCGAAATTATATATGTGTACGCTCACTTGACTCCGTTTCTCCACAGCGAGTAGACACACTCATACGGTCTCTGGGAGTAATAATAAGGGACCGTTATTAAAATTAGGAATTAGGCGGTAATATATTCAAAAGTCCGCAGTCAGAGATCCCTTGCAGAATGTATGTGAATATGCATAGAAAATTATTGTAATTGCACACCGCCGCATACACACTTTATAATATCTTTCCATTTAAATGACGGCATTCTCCTTCTATTTTCCTCCCCCGAAAAAAACGAGATTGGATTGGAGAGCAATTTCTTTTTAAAAAATGTTTTTTTTTTGGTGTTGCATGTTTTATGCACACCTCTCGTCGTATTCCTGTACGCTTGAGAGAAGGAAACAAAAGATTTGGAGTCAGGAAACATGACGATGACGTCTGCTCGTAGAAGAAAAACGGTCATAAAACCCAGTACTGCTATCCCTGCTCTACATGGCAAACATGGGGAAACGAACGTATAACTTTAAAGTCCCGATAAGCCATTTTCCCTTTTCACAGTTTAATTCTGAGTTCACTTACACCACCAAAGCACTCTCAAAGTGTTTCAACCTGAGTCCGTGTGCAGATTTCCTTTGCATACATTGATACATGCATAATGATGTGGCGTGCATAACTCTGAAAAATCACAGAGTGTAGAGGAAAGGCCTATTCAATTTTGAGAAAAGACGGTGATTTCAGCGCACTATCTACGCTTTTCTTGGCTTGTGTGAGTGCAGTACACACACACACAGTTTAGTGATTTGTAAGTGTGCACATTTATAAGTGTAAAATGGAGAGGGAGAGAAATGGAAAATTGTGGCGAGCAGAGTGTTTCACGTCGGAGTCTTACTCGTATGTTTGCCGATGAATGAATTTGATAAGTATCAACTAAAGTCTTAATTAAGTAGCATGCAGGTAAAGAGGAGTGGAGTAGTTGCTTTTTTCCATTTCCACCATTGGAGCGAGAGCGACTCCATCCTTTTCCATACTCGTGTCCACGATTACACAAGTCGACCATTTTCGCATAATAGTAGAGAAAGAGAGGAGCGTTGTACACCACTCTTTGCACTATTTCCACAGAGAGAGAGATAGAGACACGAGGAGAGATAAAATGTGAATGACTGTGTTCAAAATGTGATTATCGACATATGCGAAGCGTAGCCAAAGGTGGAGGATGAGCAAAATCTAGCTTAGTTCCGGCCTCTATCTCTCGAAATGAAAGGATATCATGAAGTCAAGACTTTAACAATCTCACCGCGTCATAGCAGCTGCATTTTCAGGGGGGAGGCAGCTGCCATTGTTGTCTTCTCGTGTATCTGTTGTGTAAGTGTAGCGTGGAGATGGTAAGAGACTACCGGGAGTAACCTTCAACTCTCTTTTTTTTAGGTATTACGTGTTTGTGTGTGTCCTCTGAGATGGAGAGAAAGAGTATGTGTGTATATGGTATGGAAATGATTATTTCTGTACTCATATATGCACACACGATGCTCATCGTGGCGTTTGATTTTCAACATCATCATCACCAGGCCTTTGATGGCTTTCGAATTCTCTTTATGAAGCGAATGCGTTTGAATAACTTCTTTCGCTGACAAAGATAATCACAGAGGAAAACAACGAAGTCCATGGAATATGAAGGCAGGAGAGAGACTTTTCAGAGTGAACTTGACTTCTGCAACAACAGGTGCTTCTTTGCTAATCATAGATGTAGTAAGAAGTCAAGCATTTTTTTGGCCTCGCATGGCTCGTCATGCCGACATGAGCAGGGCTTTTTGTGTTTCTAAACTCACATTACAGAGTTACAATATTGGATGCATGGTTTATACTCGCCACTTATTATTACTCTCTCTTGTTTGACGACGGCTTCCGCTCGTCTTCCAAGATAAGGCGATAAGGAAAATGATAGATGCACATCAGCCTCGTAAAAAAGGAAGAAACTCCGAAATTATAATGGCAGCAAAAAGGAAGGCATTAAAAGGGAATCTCTGCTGCAAGAGCACCTATTTGTACTCAAAACCTTTGGGGGAGAAACTGTATAAAAAGTGTAAGTGCGCATCATGCAAAACACACAAAATCCTACACTGGTCTGGTGATCATTAAGAGTCCAGTGAGAAGAGCATTTTTACAACATTTTTGGAGGCACTGATTTGAGAATCGACAACAGAGTTGGATTTTTGCTCTCCACCACTGTCAAGCAAGAGCACAAATTTGCACATACTCGGATCGTTTTCCTCGCTGTGCACATAAATTTTTGAACGATGCACTGACATAATGGTGCGAGAAAATGTAATTATTTTGCAGAGCACAACAAATCATTCCGCTGAAGCTTATTGCCGGCCATAAAAGCCGAATATTATTGAGCCATATTATATACCTTGAAAAAATGGTCATATTTAATGTTAGTGAGCTTCCTCTTATTCTTTGTTTGAAAACAATGCTGCAAATGAAAAATTAAGATTTACCACTTAGCTAAAAACGCAACGATTGTGCAATTCTCCGACTGTTTTCGAATTGATTACACAATTTAAACCTTGAATCCATTCTATTACATTTACACTAAATAGCTTGTCTCCTCGATATTTATTTGTTTGCCATCAATGTCACCATTAAAATAGCTTGTATAATGGCGCATGTGTATGATCAATTCTAAAAGCAGAAGAGAATATTATTATGTGTTCCTCCGTTGTATTTTAAAAAGTTTTCTCTAATCACAATAGAAATTGATGGATTTCTCTGACAGATTTTACTCAAAACAGTAGCCCTTGCTCTTTCTGCTATTTTTGTACGGGAAATAAGAGAGAGAGAAATGGTTTGAAGAGAAAAGACTTTTTTATGTTTGTCTCTCTCTCTCCATGTGTGTGGAACACAGTAGTTATATTTTATAATGAGAAATCGAGATAAAAGCACATTTACCCGTAGGATTCCCTATAAAAACGTGGATGCGACTGAATAGAGCTCAGCAGGTGCTTTTGCTCATATCGCTCCACCAGAAATAGTCAGCAAGCACACACCTATAATACGTATATATCTCGATGTATCCCTCCATGAAACGTAACCATTATGTAACAACACGCATTGTACGTCCATCCTTGCCTCTCGGAGTTGAAGAGACGAGAGGACCGGTGCATCTCGTCGTCCTCATCACCACGCAAGTCATACATGATTCATCGAGAATGTGTGCGCGAGTGGGTGAAGCTTTTGTGTACAGATTTCCTCCGCAGCTGAATGAAGTCTTTCTCTCTGGTTTTTTCACCCTCAAACTACTTTTGCAATGAGAGAAAATTTGTATCATATTATGGTCTCTCATACTTGTTCCTCTTTTGTGTATCAAAGTTATGCGTCAGACTTCTATTTTTGCACCTGTTTTTCAAATTGTACTTTTTCTAAAGAGCGACACACTGGATGTCAAAAAGCAAGTTTTAAATGTCGCTTTAACTTTCAGATTAGCCAGTGTCACATTCCACCGTATATTTGCCTCTGAAATCAAAAGAGGAGACGAGACTCTCATTTGGTTGGATAAAGAGATGCATTGTGTATTGATCCTCAAAACAATCCCTTTCTCCGCCAAGTCTCGTGAGATGAAACGCAAATGTCATCTGAACGGGATGACAAAGAGGAGCAAAAGTACGGAATGTCAATGCTTATAGATATTACGTGTCGAAGCCTCAACAAGATGACGTCTTTCCCGCTCCTGGTTACGAGTAGCCCTATTCTCTAATCATGAAAGCAGGAGCGTTTCTATTTCTAAAGACAAAACGCTTTCTCAGTCGATTTTGACTCCTTTTCAGGTAAATTTTTGAAGACAGCAGGTGTGAACAGACACAATCAAAAGTGGTTGTACACACACGTATAGCGTACATCTTTTATATCTTTTTTGACAAAACTCTTCACATTTTACAAACAATTTAAGTGAGTAAATGGCTTCAGGAAAATAACTTTTTTCTCTCTCTCCGTCTCTACACTTCTAAACGATTGTGTTGGTGCTCAACGATGCATAAATAAAAGCCCATGAGACGACAACGCGGAGGAAGAATGATGATCCATTACAAAGCTAATTTTTCTCACATTCAAGACAGTGTTCAGAAATTAAGTCAATACCATGAAGACACAAAGTGAAGTTCTCAACCACTCTATCCTCATCTCTCCCACTCGAAACATTCCAGCCTATAATCTCTTTGTTTTTTTCAAAAAAAACGTAGAGGAAGTAAAAGGTTAACTTCTACGAGAAACTTTAGGACACACTGGCTCTCCCCTGTGTGTGTGGAATGCTCTTTTTGTGAATGACAATAGGAGAAAGGCATCTCGTAGGAAAACCACACCGAGCAATGACTCGTCGTCGACGACGAGTGTGATTCGACAACGTGTCTGTCGAATTCACGCTGAACGCTCCTGAAAATTTATGTGGTGGGGGTCTTCATCGTACCCCCTCCTCTACACGTAATACATTTTCTCTCAATTTTTTTCTGCATTTTGTGCAAAACACGGGTGAAAAAAATACAAAGCTTTCCTTCTCAGAAAATTACCGAGGAATGAGAGACAGAGGATCTCACATTTCGATATTCTCTCAAAGAGAAGAGTCTAGGTATATGGGCACGGAGAAGAGTTTTTTTCTGGTACCCAGAGGATTTTACCATGCAGAGATGCGGGATAATGATGACGGCGACGACGACGACGACGAATGATGAATCAAGTAAACCACCACCATTAGTGGTAATAATACTCGGAGTGGGTAATAGAGAAAAAAATCGTATTCTCTGCAGTGATAGCCTTTTTCCAAGCCGATGTGTTGATTATGGCCATGATGAGTAAGTACAGCAGCTGTTTCGCATACCTGCTCCACTCTCTCTGAGTTTTTTTTATACTGGCATTGTTTGGCCGCAGGGGTTCTCCAAGTATTGTAACTTTGAGAGTGAACCTCCTCGTTTTTCTCCAACCTTTTTTCCTCAACACTACCACCACAATACAGAACTCTCGTCCTGAACTTGATATTACGCGCTGGTGTTGAACGCCTTTATTGCAGCGATAATATGGTGCAGAAGACAAGTTGCTCGTATCATTTTCGAGAGGGAATGCATAAATTTCTTGACGTAATTTAAATTGGCTTTATCATCTTTATAGTTGTAACTCTCGATTCTGCAAACAAGGCTTACTAGTCTGCGTTATTTTTTTTTGCAAAAAAAAATCGAGATGTGTTTAAGAGTGGGCAAGAAAAAAGATTTTTCCTCTGAAATACGGGTGTGTGTCCGGCTTTAAGAAAGAAAACTGTTTTAAATGTCAAACTAATTATTACTTGGTGGTATGAGTGTGTGTGGTTTAGTAATTTCCCTATCAGCGTAATCATTAATGAGTGATTTATGCAATTCAGGCAAACTTGGCTGTAAAAACAGTCCGAAAAAAAAGTTGATTTATGGAGTAGGTGCGATACTTTAGATACCTACGAGTATAATTACATAATCATAGATTGCAGCGAGAAAATTCAAATCCATCACAAATCAATAAGGATAAAAGAACACCTCATAAAAACTCCTGTTCGCTACTGCTCACATCCTTCTCAACACAAGGGAGTTCGGTCATGGGAATAACAATCTGACTCGGAGAGGAATAAATGTAATAACTACACAAAGTCACTCATCCAACCAACACAGAGAAGTGGTGATATGATGAGAAAAAGTGTGGCGAGAGCAGAATATTGTGTGCTATCGCAGTAGTGTGTAGATGAATGCCTTGAAGCACTTCTGAAGTGATTTTGCCATTATTTTTTAAAACACTATTTCCCCAACAAACCATATTACCACTACCGCTCTCTTCATCTTCATCTCGGTGTTCTCTTCACGAGAAAAAAAAATCACATGAAAAAAAATGTGTATCTATTCTCCACTTGACTCGTGTGTTTTACACATAAAAATCTTCACACACACATACTTTGCCAACCTACTTTGCATTGTAATGTATCATCCGATTTTTTTTTCTCCATCGACTCTCTCAACTCAGAAAATCGTTGAGCTCTTATTCTCTCGCTGCTGGAAAGGACGTGATGGAGGATAATAGAAATATATGGGATCATGTACTTTTTTCCTCCTTTTCTTGTTACACCAAAGTCCATCCTGTGTACCAACACGCTACGTTTGTAAAAGATAATATTTTTATATGCATGTAATACCGGTTTGCTCGAGTTTCCCGATGGAATATTAACGTCTACATTAAATTACTCTTCTCTGATTCATTTATGGTGTACACATATTACTCGCTGTAATATTATACGCGCTTCCTTTCAAGCTTTTCAGGCCGACTTCTTATAAATCTGCGCCTGTGTTGAGAAGATAATCCTCCTTCACTCCCTCACTTTATCTGGAGTTGAAGTGGAACTTGAATGTCTTGTGCCAGAAGGAGAAAAGAAAAAAATAATAAATGTGATGATGACTTACCTCAGAAAAAAATCTCAAGTGGGCAGGAGTGTTTACACAAAGAGTAATTATACTTTAAATATACTCACACTTTTTTTTATTCCTTCTCTCCCGCTCCTCATATTTCCACGTATGTTTCAGTTTTTTCCTCTTCCTCGGAGGTACTCGAGAGAGAGAAGAAAACCACGAGAAAATTTACGCGAGTTTTGTGTGTGCGAACATGAATGAAACGAGTGTTCACACCTGACACAACAAAGTCATTGCTCACTTCACCTCGTCCTGACTGCGTCTGCTTAGGTTTTGCACAGACGACGACTTGCGCGCGGACACAAAGATGAAGAAGACACTTGTCTTAAGGACAGGCCCACCTTGAGCTTTAACTCGATTTACATCGAGTTGCATTTGCATCATCATTATCAACATCGAAAAAGACATCGTCGTCGTCAATTTTTTTTTCGTCTCGTTTTTGTCTATTCGTACCGCTCATCTCATGAGGTGCAGACCTCTGTAATTGAACCCTGTCATTGTGTGCACTCACAGCAAAATGATCTGTGAGAGCCGTTTTTTTTCTCGGGGTGACACTTGATTAGTAATACTGCACCCTGTTTTCTTCTCGCGATGAGAGCGACCACTGACTGATGCTGGTGCTTTGTTTACGAGTAAATCAAGGATGAGCCTTTGTGTTGTAACAACAAAACTACTGATCACAATCGCAGTTTGTCGGCACTCATGAAGGACAAACAGTACAAAAGCCCATTTCATCATCACCAAACTAAATGTTGCATCACACCATCTAGAACGTTGTGTCACAACGCAAATTAATATATACCATTATCGATTGACATTAATTAACATGAGTCCATATCAAAAAATATGATGTATTTTGGGAGTTTTTAGGGTGTTTGAGTAATTCAATAAAATTAAGTATTGCATTTCTCGTAATTATTGCATAATAGTAGTCCTTATCACACCGCAAGACATGATCCTGTGTGAGTGCAACCAGCACCAAAATGTCTTTCTCCATCTCTTGAACCTCTTTTGTTCAATGTTTTCCCACAACACTCAAATCCCATCTCCCATTTAGGAAGGTTGTACAAGTTGGCTGATAAAAATTGTCGTTCAGAGAAAACCGGAGAGCGTCACACATTATGCTAATACGTGAGCGCAATAAATAAATAAGGCTGAAAATTTAAACAATGCAGTTGTGTTTTGCAGGCGTATGTAAATAAACACTTGAAAACAATATCATCATCGCCGCCGTCGAGAGAATGTCATTTGGCGGTGGCAAGTCTGGCTCGATAACGTTTATAGGTATATCTCTATTGACAGTTCGCAGGTATTGACAAAACGTGTGAAGAAGAGCAAGGCAAGTGAGTTTTTCAAGTTGTCTTGCCACCGTCTCTATGCTCGGGTGTACGAATGTCAAAAAAATGATGACTGTTTAGATTATTCCATCACAACTTGAGCAAGCAGGAGAGAGAGTGTGTTTTAGGTAACTCGTATTTTGGATGGGGACCCACGAAAGCTTGAAAACAGGTCTATTACACTATAAAAGTGGTACAGTGGGATGCATCGCTCCCACGGTCTCTTAAACTCCTGGTGACCTGGTTGCAAGGGAATGTTTTACGTTGAAAAAAATGTATCAGACTCTGTGTCATTGTTTCACAAAAGTGTTTATGATGACTTTTGTCACAAGTTTTTTTTCTTACTGTATGAGTTTGTATGATGTGAACCACCCTTGGAATTAGTAATTGGACGATTTGATATGCACAACATTAAATATGAAATTATGCTCTCTTTTAGGGTTACGAAAATGTTTAAAAAATGTCAAGCCTCTCTAATTTTTTTTAGAAATCTCGCTCGATAAGAAGGATGTGGCAAATGCATTGGTGAGAAAGTCTTGATTCATTTCAGTCACTCCTTCATAGAACGTTGAGTCCGTGTAGATTTTTATTGTCAAGGGACAACACAATTAAGCTAAAATGTTTAGAGTTTGTACAGCTCACATAATAGATACTTTGTTTCAAGACCAAACTCAGGTTTTGAATGTGTAAAAAGTAACAAATCGTATTGTTCTCAGACTCAGTGAGGCAATGAACAAATGATCGTTGACAGTTTTATTGCCTTGCTCAAAGCAAATATACAGAGACTCAAATAATATGACTCATAGTGGTATACAAAAAACTCCAGTAGAAATATGATTCCAGCAACTCCACGTGCTCTCATTCCAAAAAAAAATCCAACAAGGGTCACGAGGGAATGAGAAGCTTTTTGGACCTTCCTTTCTTCTCTCACTCATGTTCTATGAATGAATGTTATTGTAAATGATCCAAAAAGGTTACATGAAATACGATCCGTCTGACATATGCTTTCGCTCAAGCCGCTCTCATCTTTTACACTCGTACAAGTGTAAAATAAGGAGTCATCTCTCTCCCTCATCATCGTATTACTGGTGAGGTGTGAAAAGGTCAATCCTTCCCTTGCGTACAACCGAAAAAGGATCTCTGTTTGCTCCGATGAGCTCACTTGATCACTTCTAATTCACTCACCATTTCTCCCTCATATTTCTCCAGCGTGGTGGAAACATGTAAGTGCATACCTCTGTGCAAACAAGCATGCGCGAATGACTTGTGCCCGTGTTGAGGCGTGCGGTTTCTTCACAACTGTTCAACACAAACAAAAAGTAATTCGTGTATAAAAACACAACTAATGAAACTGGTTAGAGAAGTCATTAACACCTCACTCTCGAAAAAAAACTGGGTCTGGAATTAGTTTTTCTTTGAAGTTTCATCTTCGTGTTACTCCTCAGACCACCATCGCTATCGCATTTTAACAGAAAGTATACCTATACCGCATTTTTTTTATTCTTTTCACCCAAGAATTCCTTTTGGATACTTGAGAATTGATTTCTGCACAGCGGCACGATGCCCTTCAGCAATCTTTTGGAATGAAAAGGAATAGGCTCATTGTAGCATCTCCATAAACCGTGCTGTTTCGTCTGTATCGACATCATTTGTCGGAGCAAACGGAAATTTGTGTGTGTAAAATGCGTGAGGCTGTTGAAAACACGACGAGTTTACTGTACATCACCACCGTGACGTCGAGGTTCAAAAGAGTAAAAAAATGATCGACTTTGAAAAAGGAGAAACTGATAGATTTTCATCACCTCTCCGTCATCATCATTTGCAGTCATCAGGCATGCATATCAGATGCAGATTAGCTCACAGCCATCAGACAGAAAAGAGCACGAAAATCCACAACAATAATGACGACGACGGTCAAAACAGAGAGCAAGAGGCTCACCTTCATGTCGCCAAACATACTGTTACCCATGAACTTTGACAGAGATTACAGAACTCACATCAAGACAAAGTAAATCTACAATTCTTTCCGTACTTTTGAAAAAAAAATCCTTTGTAGCTCAGACAAACGGAAGAATTTTGCATTATTGTTTCTGCTGTGTGGAAAAAAACAAATAAAAAAGAGGAAAATATTATGATGATGGTATGTATGCTTATGATGGCCCAGTATATGAAAAAAATGTGTTTTTCATGATGAGTCGTCGTCTACATGGTCATTTCGTAGGCATCAAGATATTCTCTAGAGTGAAGATGAAGAGTTTTTTTGTGAAACGTGTCGTGAGGATGTGGACGGGGGATGAAGAGAGCTGAAGTCTATTAAAGTTTTGTGTCCTCTATTTTTTATAGGAAAATCGCCGGTGGCGCATCACTCTGCAATCTCACGGTGAGCATTTTTTTTGCCCGAGTTCCTCTCGTCGGGAGCGAGGATGAAAATATGTGTCCACGTTTTTTTCTCGAGTTCATTAACAAGTTGTGCTTATGTACCTAACAAGTCTGTATTGATGTAATGGATGCGAAAACGATGTGAAAACATGGATGACAATGATTTTTTTTGGGCATGTTGATTACTACAGAGAGAGAAGATTGGTCAATTGTTTTAGGACAATGTGGATTGCGCACCTTGAAAGAAGCCAGATTCATGTCGTAGATGTCCAGTGAGAGAGACAGAATTGATGCTAACTACTGCTCTCTCATTTCGTTCTGGTCAAAATACGTTAAACTTTCAAACCACTGCGAGTCTTCAGTGTTTTCAGCCATGACGAGAGGCCCATTTCCACACCCTGTCTTCTCTTGATATCTCGCATTTGAACACTCTGAAAGGTTAAGTGTTTCACAATTTTTCCATGCTCAAACAGCGAGAGAGGTGTTGCAACAACAACGGCTTTAATGAATGTCGGTGGTGGTCATTTAGAAGCTTGTCATGAGCCCTGACCAAAAAGCGAGGTGGTTAATTAAGACATCATTAGTTGAGAAATTAGAGCCTTCTCTGAGCCAATGAGAGAAAGTGCGTGTTGTTCCGGCTCTCGTATGGCCGTAATGAAAAATGGGTGTCCTTTCAGAAAAGTGTGGACATGCGTTGCTAAAGTTCACGAACTCTGTAATGACTCAAGATTTAAACTCCCTGTCACTCTGTCCCATTCAAGGAAGGGTCATTACGCTAACATGCACGGCAAATGAGCTTCGGAGAGAACCTCACAATTTCTCCGCCAACAACGTTGACAACAAAATGCGGGTTGCTTTCAGCTTGTGCCCTTTTAAATTACGTCATTCAATGCGTCAAGAGTACGCATTTGTACACAGAGAAAAGTGCTTGTAGATGGACGTCAGGACGATTTTATTGAAATTAGCCCTCGTCAAGAAGGAAAACATTGGCTGCGTGTTAACACAATGCACACATCCAAGTATGTTCTCAACAAGATGCCGGTGTTTGTCAAATCATTTCTTTGCCATACTTATTTTCTCTTCCAGCAGAAGGCATCGCAAAATAAAGCTCCGTTTGTCGTGTGTTCTACGTAAAGTGGTTTAGCATTAGAAAGCCATGTAATAAGCTCGCTAGTTATGTACAGTCCTAATTTGGTATGAATTATTCAGCAGCTCCTATCACACTAGTAATGTGCACTCAATTGCTCATATCAATCTATTACTGGGGTATGTCCACACATGGAGCACATTACCCAGCAGACAGAGCGTTTACACTGATGGTAAACTAATGGGAGTAAAATAGAGTACAACTGTCAATCCACTTGGCCACAGAACGAGTATATTTAGGTACATTCATAAGCGATCAGGGCAGGGAAGACCGCACACCATCAAATTACCAAGGTATTGTGTAGTAGCACACACTCACTCACCAGCAGCTCACCAAGGTGCAAATCCGCTTTGCCATATTTGTGAGCACCTGCACCCATAAAAAAATTTCGACAGCTATTATCAGCATGAATGATTCAATATGATCATTCTTTTGCCTTATTCAATCGCTTAGCTCATTACTACATTGGAGTGTGAACCTTGTCAAGGATTTATGAGGATTACCATGGAAAACATTATACTTGATCCTTTCAATCATACGTATAGACAAATTCATTTCGTTCACTTTTAAATTCAAATGTCGCCACTGCGCTACGCGATGCTTAGCCACTATTCCAAAGAGCACCGAAGTATTTTGAGTCTTGTCACACTCAACTCTTCTACGAGAATTGTGGTCGACAAGATTCCTATTGCGATTGGCGACAAAAATGAGCGGCAACATTTCCCTATTATTATTACCTGGTTTCTGTTCACCTCCTTGGTCATCCTGTGACTACAGGAAGTATGTTGTTATATGAGCCACTACAATAATCTCCAGTATTAACGGTATCGAGTAAAAAAATGTTTCAATTACCTTTTGCCAGGGAATCATCCTTCCGTCGGAGCTCACTCCAGTGGCAGCCGCGTCCCCTCGTCGAAACGTCCGCATTTCGCGAAGTGTCCACATTTCTTGTGGAAATAAATCCGTATACGGAAAATTGTTCTTTACTGAAAAATTTCCCAACGCCTTTAACCAGGAACTCTCTCTTATTACTGCACTCCACGTCGTCGAGAAGTAACTAAAAAGTGAGGGATTGAACGCGCTACTTTTTCCATGTGATATATTTTTCCACGCACTCGTAATATCTTTACTTTCACATAATGTTCATGCCATAAAAGTACGTGTACATTTCAACCGCGAGGATGAGAAAATGACAGTGAATTCACCTGAGCAGCTCGTCACCACTCTCTTTTTTATACCTGAGTCAGCATTTTACTTTGCAGGTTAATAGTGAGAAGAGAGATGAGAGAACTTCCAGTGTTACTCTTTTTCATGTGCTCAGTTCATGTGGTGTGTATGCAACCAGCTTGGAGCTTCCCCTCATATTTTCCCTTTAGAAAAAAATAATTATGGAATTTATACTGCATTAGAGGGAGCGCACAAAAAAAGTCAATTCAAAGCGATATAATATGTGCATCATCGCGCTCACAAACAAGCAGACTGAGCGACTCGCTTTACTCTGTGTGTGTGCAGGTATAAAAATCGGCGGAAAGTTTATGAATGTACGATGTATTGATAGATTACATCATTTTTGTGTCCATTTCTCATCGCAACCCTTTTCGTTCCCGTCTTGTCGACTCTGACTTACACAAGGAAAAAAATACGGCATTTTTACACTCTATATTCCATTTTTCTCTTGTCGAGTCAACATCATCATCCTCTGGACACGTATGGACTCGCTGCCCTTTTTGTTCCTTTTTTGGGCACTCATAACACCGCACAATATCGTCGTCGTCATTTTTATGTGCAGGCGTAAAAAAGGAGTACGCCAGCAACCTCGTAATACACACATGCCTCATATCCGTTCGTTTGATGAACGAGAGGTTTCTTTTCGATAGACATCATTATGTGGTTATGTGTGTGATGCAAACAGCTCAAGACGAATAATATGTGCAAGTCTTTCTTTTTTTTACGTTTATTTGCGCCTTCATAAAAAACCAACGTCATATAATATATCGTCTCTAAGATTTGTAGGCTAGCTTCGATGCCTTTTTTTGCTGAGATTGTTTTTATTGCTTCGCTCATAATATTGGATGGGTAGTCCAGTGGTGGTGGGGATATCGACGATTGTCCATGAGCGAGTTAGGCGCGCACAGTGGCACAAACATAAGAAACACGTAGGTTTTTTTTCCAGTGAGAGACCATTCATTATTACCACGCTCTTTGGTTGTCGACTCGGTGCACACAAATCGTTTCGCTTTGGGGAATTTGACTTCGCAGAAAACAGGCTTTTGCGGTTAGAGAGACGAGTTAAGAGACCGGAGATTAAGATTGAAGTGTTTGAATTGTTAGAACTGTATCATATACTCACATACTCAAACTCAAAATCGGAACGAGAAGTCGTCGACACAAATGTCAGCGGCACTTTAAAATTTTGACATTAAAAGACCGGGTGGTAAGTGATTTTCTACTGGAGTCGCCTCCGAAATTAAAATACAGTCACAGGAAAAGTTACAGTAGTTTTGAACTCATCAAAATACTTATTTTTTTTATCGCACACACAAGCCAAAAATAATGGCGATGGTTGGTTGACAAAGCAGTAAACGGTGGTACCCACACAGACAAATCATGGCAAATGGTTCATCTTCCCCTTTGTGCTCCATTACTATAAACCATGGAAATTCGTGTCTAATTAGACTCTTATTTTCAAACAAATAGTTTGGGTGGAACGAATGCGAGCACGCGGGTTAATGGAGTTGTAATAGTATGAAGAACATCCATTTTAAAAAAGCGTTGCACACAAACCCAAAATTGTGGCATACTACGATAATGGAGTGCTTTCTGGTGAAGCACACGTTTTGAACTTCCTCCTACACCATTTTCACGTGTCCATGAATACTCTAATGAGAAATGTATTTACGTCACTTAATTTTTTTTTAAAAGGTTTATGTGTATGCCTTTCATTCTCACCGACAGACTCAATTTGAGAGGAAGACTTAAATCCTTTTAAATGCAACCTTTTGGTACGTGGACGCACACTGCCAAATTTAGCGTATCCGCATTCTGACAGACGAACTGAGCTTTGTCGAATGTCTGCACCATTTTAGTTGCTAGAAATGATATATATGTGTGGTTCGGTATTGAGCTCGAACTTTCTAGATCTATGTCTACAGTGATATGCATGTACACAGAAAAACCCATGTCCATCTCTATTTTTTAAGTCTGGTGTTGAATTAAAGCGAGCATTTATTGTATTCCATTTGATATTTTACATGACTCGAAATTAATTCAATGCTCCGACTGCCACCAGGTTGACTGGCGGTCACTCAAATGGAAAAATCAGATATGTAATGGTTGAATTGCATGTACTACCAACTTTTATTTCTCTCCCTCCCTCTATTCCACTCACTTACAGTCTACATAATAATACACTGTATGTGGTGTGCTAGAGACTATTAACTTTTTCTGCGTTTACTTTATATTCCAAAAATATCGAGACGGAGGCAAATCCAACGTAATGATTATGTTGAAGATGTGAGAGCGAGTGGGGACTCGTTCATAAAGTGCGTTGTGCTAAATATCAGATTGTTTGGAACCCCCAACTCTCCTAGTCACATCTGCATTCCAGTTCCAGCCAGCCACGTCAAGCCAGTGCTTTCCTGATACATCCCGCCACCTCACTTATATTCTGAAATGCGTAGTTTGTGAATGATGCCTTCCAACCAAAAATCGGATTGGACAAGAGAATTTATTACATTCATTTTTTCTCTTTCCTTTCTTCACCGCCATCTTGTCCTATTTCAGCTTAAATGGGCAATTCTTTATTTCCAACAGCATTTTATGTGGGTACTAATCCCTACCTTTGCTTACGTTTCAGCGTAATCCCTTCGACAAGGAGAGCACTTTCAGTTGACTTGAATATTCCATAAATTTTTAACACAGGGTTTCAAGATTTGTAGATTTCTCCAAGCGTAATAAAAACGGAGTTAAGCCAAGGAAATTTCAAAAAAAGGAATGCATTTGCCATCTAAAAAAATCCAACTCCACATTATTCGAAAAAAGAGAAAGCGGCGAAAGTTGTACAATGAGTTCACTATGCACTCACAGCAGCAGAGTCAACACAGAATCTTGATGATGACGGAAATTTTATATGTTTTTTGGGGTTCTGGTTGTTGGCAAGAGTGGCGTTGTTAGCAGCATTGAAGATACAAGCCTCCCCTATTCCTCCTGAAGAGAATAATGCACGTCGTCCTCCTAAATGTCAGCGTAAATGGCATTCAGAGTGAAGCGGGAGAGGATAGCTTCTCATGTCAAAGGTTGGCTCTGACTTTCCCCAACTCCCAATTTTCCACTTGAGTTTACAGCTTTTCCTTCCAAACATTTGCGTCCACATACAAAACTCTTTGAGCAATTCGACAAAGATTCGGTGCTGAATTGCTTGCTTCCTATGTATACGAGAGGACTAAAAGTCAATGTGGTCATGGCCGTAGAAAAAAAAACTTTTTTTTTCTTTCTCTCCTTTCTTCCTCCTACGTAGTAAGCCCGAAAAGGAGAAAAGACGTTTACAGTGTGAATCAATATTTTCGGATTTGAGGATAAAACGAGAATGGCCTTTTTTCAAGATAGCCTCAAACACACCGGCTTATTATGTGATTTCAGAGTCGTCGTTTGCCACATAACTTTTTCTTTCTTTTATAGCGCTGGTAGCAGTCTGTGCCAGCTCCGTCGCTATTTCTCTCCACCTCAAACCAAGCAAACACCTCACACCTAAAAAAACTAACGTATTTGTCCATTTATGCTTTTTCTTCGACCACCTTCGACAGTCGATAATATTTTCTTTCCCCTTTTTCCTTTCACTCTGTCGTGGGTGCCACCATCACACATTGTAATAAAACGTTGGTGTGTGGTGAAGCGAAATGAGAGCAGTATCAAATGTGATGAACATTGCAAGACCACCTAAATATTTTTGTCCACTTCGTTTTGCTTTGCTTTATTTGCGTCAATAAGCCATGTAAGTTGCTCTCCTCACATAAAAAAATATTTTTGTCCGCTTTTTCACATGTTGGCATTTGATTTTTTCCAAGTTCGACTTCGTAGAGGGGAACTTTTATTGTGTGCAATTAATTTGAACATAAAACTACTTTCCAGCTAAAGAGTGCGGTGTCCAAGCGACAATGTGAAAAAATAATGTTGCGAACGGTTTTAAACCGTGGAGTGGTTTTAAACACCACTCATCAATGTTTTTGGTGTACGATGTATTTGTACGAAAGACACAGGAGAAATATCCGTATATGAAAGGCTTCTGAAAAATGGTTTACTAAATTGATCCTATAGCTCCTTCAATAAATCAAATATAATAGACCGGAATTTCATAGTAACTTTGATCTATTTTTGTAAAAAAGTACCGGGTGGTCTTTAGAATCAATTTTGCAGCCCAGTCTCGCACAAAATGTAGACTTTCTTGTACCTGGAATCCCGTGTAAGCTGTTTCTGAAAACCAGCATTTACGCCAGTCAACGTTCCGGTGCAATCGCACATCTTTCTCCATTTTTAATGTATTAACCACTTTACAAACTATTACACTTGAGAAACACCAACAGGATATGTGATTTTCAAATTTTTTAAAAAGTGGTTCTCTTCTTCTCCCAAAATCAGATTTCAAGCATATCACATTTTTTACCTATGCTCATCATCATCATCATCATCATCAACGGCAGCAAAATCATCACTCCTTTTGGACGAAGGTAAATGTCAAAAAGAGGGAAAATTTACTTTGCAACATTTTGAGAAAGAGTTCACTGCAAGTCAACTGGGAAAGGAGGAAAAGCAAAAATGGTTCACAATTATATCTACTGAATAGACGGAGCAGCAAGACACAGTGCATTCTTTCTGTTCAAGCTTTTTCGTACATTGAGAGAAAACTTTGTTGGCAACGGACAGGATACACACGGTAGCATGTAGTAAAAATAGCCAGCGTTTATCGCGGAACAGCCAGGTGAACAAAAAGGTGTTGTTCCTCTTCACATATCGAGAGTTTTCTTACCTTTTTCTGTTTCCCTGCCAAAAAAAGACTCAGAACAGAGAGAATAGAAAAAAAACGGCTGAACAAGGAGAGGAAAAAGTCAGCGGAGCAGAAAGTGCAACTAACTTTTTAAAACTGCTTCATTCTTTAAAGACACGAAAAATTAAACGCGCTTTTTTCTGCAAAACAAGTATATCTAATTTGGTGCTTTTTCAAGCTTCTCTCTCCCTGATTCCATACCCTCAAAAAATAGTGAACGAAACGAAGCTCTCTGTTCCTAATAAGCATGGTGAAGCCACTGTGTTGTAAAGTTGAAGAGATGTTTTTTTTTTGTTGAAAATAAGTCAAGTCGAAACAACAAGTTCACCTGTTTCCTCTCTTTCTCTCTCTCTCTCTCTCTCCATAGGGATGACGACGAGAATGGGCTCCTTGTGAAGAGAGAATTGGATCTGACTCGCGTCATGGAAACAAGAGTAAATAATAAAGTGGGCTTCTTCTCAAAATGTATGAAAATAACATGCATACACTTAATTTTCAGAGCTGAGAGGTGAAAAATGGTGAGGCAATATTATCAAACTTGGAGGAGCTAGTGAGAAAGCGAGATGTGCACTCAAATGTGAAACCGTTTTCCACATTACAACATACCCACACACAACAAAATATTACGCTTATTTTATCAGCGAAAAGAAAAAAAAAAGTTTCTTGGATTGTGAGTCGCAGAAAAGGTAAAGTGGATTATTGTAACACGTGCTTCATATGTGAGCATGCGAGCACACGAGAGTGATACTAGGCTGATAATGATCGACTTTTTAGAGGATTGACTGAGAATTTTAATTTTTACATATGCGACCGTAATATCGTTTAATATAGAGAAATGATGGCGAGGAGCGACCATTACGTGGAAAAGGGTGTTATCATTCCCCTTCATCTTTTCTAGTCTCAATTCAGCAGACGGAGAGTGAACCATTGTGTGGTAGAAAAGGCGCTCTTAATTTTTATTCTGTCTTGACGATCGAAAGGGAGAATGAAATAAAATATATTGTCTTAAAAATGGCTATGCTGTATATTACTCGTGTTTTCTTGAAGCTTTTAAAGTTTTTGCTCCAATGATTTCATATTCCCTGGTTGCTCCATTTTAATGCAGAGGACCCTCTCTCTGATCTCATTAACCCATGAAAAAGTGCCATTACTTCTGTGAAGAAGGGTAAAAAAAGGTTTCGCTCGTGTGTAATTTCCGGTCGTGTCATAACACAAGTTTAAAGCCTCTCTCTCTGCTTTTAATGTCATGTCAGAAAAAATTTATATGAGCATTTTATGAGTTTTATGTTTGTTTGAAATGAATGAAATCTGCGTAACCATTCATTGAAAAAAGTGGGAATGCCATATTTTGTAAGTTGTAGAAACACCTCGAGGAGCTACAAACATTTACTTGTGAATATTTAGATTTTTTAAAAGCTGTCCTCATTCCCACCTCGAAGGATGAAAGCAATCATGTTTTTACAACTTTCGAGCTACTCTCTGCAATCTCTCTAAATAAGACGAAGTGAGAGAGGGATTTAGGGAGGATGGGATGAGATGATTCCGGTGAGTAGTCAAGCGTGTCCAAGAGCTATGAAATTGTTGTCATTAATCCCAAGAATTCGCGAGAAAAAGTCAAGAAAATCTTCATGATCATCGTGTTGTCAAGTGAGGACCGCCAAAAATCAATCATTCATTCTGCAGCTCTCTCAAGAAATTGGGAAATCGTCTCACCCCTAAACACATACAGAGGCTGAGCGTATTTCCCATCTCTGACGTAACAGCCCACATCATCCCTCTGGATGGGCACACAACGCACGTCGTCCTTTCGTGATCTTTTTGCGGGCAAACCCAAAATACGAGGCGACGCCATCGAAATCATTAAAAACCTACGAAAATGGGCACATTAATAAAGTGCAAGAACTCAGCGGATGCGTCCTTTTTGACTCTCTGCATACTTTGAAGAGTCAAGTTGGGAATTTCTTTGTGGACAGAGCAAAACGACAAAACTTTCCCATGGCCAAACTCATTGGTTCCAAGTTGGTGAAGAAGTTAAATGAGCTCGCTCTTCCAAGTCTTTATGCCAAGCCGCGTCCATCCTTGTCCAAGCTCTCACTCGAGGCTTTTCCTTGGTTTCTCTATCACCGTTTGCAGGTTGGCCAGATGGATGCAGAAAAACTGCGGCACACACATTCTTACTAGAGAGTGAAGGTAACAATGAGTGTCTGAGCAATGCCAAACGCATGCTAATGCCAGATAATCATATTTGAAATAGTTTTAAATCTCTCCACATTTCTCCATCCATTCTCAAGCCAAAAGAATGAGCAGACAAAAGGTTGACGCGCCAAACGTAATTGAATGGGAGAGAATGAGTGAGAGGCCAAAAGAGCAGTAGAAATATGATGTTGAACTCGAAGCTTATGTGGCGATTAGTATAATGTGCATGATTCACATGATTCTCTCGTTTATAAAATGCTAACAATACGTCTTTGCGTTTCCGGTAGTGTGAGCATCAAAATTAAAGTTGCTATCCAACTCTCCAATCAAAAAAGCTCTCTCTCGCTCACACCGTCAAATTTTTTTTGTACAGAAAGCACTCTTGCTTCAGGGAAGAGAGAAACTGTAGAAGGAGAGAGAATGAGAGGAAAACGCTTTTAGAGAGAACAACGTTATTACAAGTTTGGTCAATGCACACGAAAATCATCCAAGCTCACCAAGAATTTGTTCCGTCGTCGTCTTTCTATTCTATAACTCGAGCTTGTGATGTTCATTGTAGTCTAACCTTTTCCATAACGTCTTCCAGAGAAGGTTCCTTTCCGCCGTGTGTTTAATGTCGTTGTCGTCGTGGCATCAGAACGCCAGCTCCCATCTTTTGACTACCAGTGTAGAACGAATCACATAATATACATGAACTTGCTCAATGGGCTTCGCACTCGGGGAATCCTTTTTTTGTGGACCTTTTAATGATGATCTTCATCATGATGACGGTCACGATGATGATGAACTTACGCTTATCATTTTCTCATCCTTTCAGGATGTGTGCATCTAGTCTTCGAGGATCTAGTTGAAAATGAGCGTTTGAAGAGGTCGAGGAAAAGGTGAAACATGTAATTCAGCATATTGCACACATACACACTGCGGAAATATGAGATCATGTCTTCATTGTTCTGCTTTCGCGTTGAGTTTAACGTGTGTGAGGAGTTGATGGGAAATTAGTGTAAATATCAATAAAAGAGAAGCGTTTTAATTTGGCGATTTTAAATGGAACATGGATTTATTTTAATGTGTACAAATATGTATATATTTTCCAATACTCCATCTATCTAATTTTGATGCTTCACTGAACTCGGCTTACTAGAACTAACAAAAAGTAACACTATTTATAGAATTAAAATAGTAGCATATAATTAAATAATTCCGTATTGAAGTTTACATTGTTCAGCGGTTTAGGTTGAGCTTAGAGCTGAAGAGTTCGTCTTCTGCCTGTGAGCAGATACCTGCATCCACGCTATCTACACAGAACTGTCATACTTTCAAAGAGCGGCGAGTTTGCTTAGATTCGAAGTGTGGACTCTTGCCAGAAGATGTCTGACGACAAGTTGATTTTTACGCTGTAGTACAGCTCATCAAGACAAAACCGATGAAATGTCATTAATTCATGGTAAATATTGCGATGATGTATCGAACGCTATTTTGAATGATGCTATAAACAAATACGCTTTGTAATCAAAATAGATCACTGATTTCAATAAAACAATGTGTACATTGTGTAATACATCGTAGTTGTGACAAATCCAATGTCTAAAGGTGTAAGGTCCTTTCGAGGTTACCATAGACAATAAACTAATAGTAATAATAATGATCATCCTTGATTAGTATTCAACAAAAGGTTCGTTCGTTTACATTTCGAAGCTTCTGGGTATTCCTTTTTTACTAGCAGCTCTACTGTCTAAATTTAGATGGTCGTATTCATTTGCAAAAGAGTTGTGTGGATATGGATGCGACATGTTTTTACCAGTCAAAAAAAAATATCAATTATCATATTGAAATGATGAGTCTCGAAAAAAATGGTTACTATTTTGAAATGTTTGAAAGCTGCAAATAAAAAGCTCAGCAATATTATCGGCTGGACACAAAAACATACAATGCTGTTGGAGCCATCTGTAAGCTGAACCAGCATATACCCAACGGCACACTATTCTTCTGCTAATGCTTCCATTTTCAGCTAACAGAGCTCGGCAACGGAAACTTCTATGAAATGAATCTCCCCTCGCTCTCTTCTACAGCTACGTCGTCTTTGCAACAATGAAAAATGCGTATTGATGAAATCGTGAAGCAAGGCACAAACCACTGACTCAGCCTCTCATGCAAAAGTTCACACACAACTTTTTGGTAACGCTTTGGCATCATGATTGGAAAATGGTGAGAGAAAGAGATTCATGAGCGTAATATTGTCAGCGTATGAATAATGTACAGAGATTGTGAGGTTCTGGTGGTTGCAACTTGTAACATGTCACTCAAACGCGAAGATAACACCATTTTTTCAAACAACTCCACTACAAATTGGGGCAGTATTTTTTTCCGAATCAAGTTTAAGTGATAAATTGCAAAGTGTTGATGGTGCATGGGCTTGTGATGCTGAGGCTGAGATGAAAAAGATTACCACGCAAATGATCACAAAAAAGTGACAAAAGTAAAGAACTATTGTGGGAAACTAAAAAAATCTCGCGCGCAGTGACAGGTACTTCAATCAACGTTTTCTACGATGCTTGAAAAATTTTGCAGACAATACGAGCACCCTTTTCATATAATCAATTGCACGGAATGATGTTTAACTCTATACAACATTCACAAACAAATCTACATTAAAGTTTAATTTTCGACATTTAACTACTATCCCTCTGCAAATAGCATCTTGTTGTCAAGGGACGCAAAAATTCCAACATTTAGGATTTAGGATAAAATTCACAACCCAAATAAAAACATTATGCGACGAAAAAAAACGAGCTGAGCTGAAAGCAAGAGAGGAGTAAGAAAGAAAAAAACAGGATAATTTTCTATCCCTTAATTTCCATCACGCATTAGTAACGCATTTGTTTCATCCATTACAACTATATTTTTCCTCGTCTTCCTTTCACAAAAAACGTTCATGCGCCTCGACTCGCTCATAGTCCTTCCCATAATCTGCGTCTATATCGTCATTGTTCCTTTTGTGGCACATTCCACATCAATAGCCCCCGGATTTGTCACACTACGATAGGATAATAGAAAGAGAGAGAAAGAGGGACTCTGAGATAAAGACGTAGCATGATTGATGTGTTTTTTGACTACCCAACAGGGGGGCTCGAAAAAAAGCCAGTAATAAAATCACGTCGTTATATTCCTATTCTATTCTCTCCGACTATTGTACTCCTCGAAAAAAATACGTAACAACCATAACGTGTACTCTTGCTCTCATCACATTGTGAATGTATAGACACATGATGGGGAGTAGATGTATGTTTTTTTTTGCTTTCGTGATATTAGCTCTTGTTCGACGGTGATGATGATGAATCTTTTTTTTCTCTTTTCTCTCTCCTCCAACTCGAGCCAATAAGGAACGACGAGATGACTGGCGAAACTGCGTGCGCAACCAATGCCATCGCGAAGACGAGGCATGTCTAAAAATATCATTCCTATTCAATTTCTGCAGGGGGTTGGAGTCTCACTTTGAGAGATCTCTTGTCCCAATCTTTTCATACAGACTTGCCCCTCATGGTCTTGCGGAAGAAAAAGAAGCTGTCTCCCTCTTTGCTTGCTTCGCAGCGATTGAAAAACATGTCGAACCTCCGAAAGAAACTGAAATACGGGCTAGAGAATAGCCAAGAAAGATATGACACGCTCACACTTGTCGTTTTTCCGTGATGTTTTTTCTCAAAACGTGAAGTGCACTTGGATTTCTCAGAGTCGTTTAAATAAAGAAAGACTGAGAAGGGATAGGAAATCGCATGCAAAAATTATGTATGCCTCTGTAAAAAAATTGAACAGAAAGAAAGATAGAAGTGTGTTGCTATGGCTCAATACTTTTGGAGATGCTCTCACAGTTTTTCCTCCTCTAATCTCATTTTGTAATTGTTAAGTAACAAATCGTCTTTCAAGTTATATAATTCGGCGATAAGTGCGGTCAGTCTCAAAAAAACGGATTGCCCCTCGACGTGCAGTTGGCTATATATTTTGAGTGAGAGCGATACATTAGCTTGTCTCCCAATAAGTGATATAATACATGGCCACTCCGACGTCTCAGGTACTTGTAGTCCTCGTCTTGCCTCATTCCTGTTTCGTTTTTTAAATACTCTCCGAGGCACACGTCTTCCCTTTCAATTCGGAAAGAAATATTATGCAAAAGAATATAACTCTGCTTTCCTAATCAGTCGTAAACTTGCGAAAGCAAGAGAAGCACAGAGAACAAAATATTAATAATGTTATTTGGTAAAACACGCGGAAGTGAGTGTGTGTGCGAAGCGCATTCATCTCCATCATAATTGAGTGAGACTCTTTTCCAAGGAGAATGAATCTGTCTTTTTCAACAATTTACTTGAGACTCACAATTATTTTCAGCATTGTTTCAACTCAGCTTCGCGCCCTCCTATTTTCATGTACACGCGGATGCGTCATTCGTGAAGAAAACCTGACAAAATAAATACTACTCACATCAAGCACATGAGGCATGAGGTGATTGTGTGTGCGATCTACTTTAAGTGTAATTTATTTGTACATTCTTCAGTTTGTCTAAAAAATGCTCTTCTATTCAAAGTAGACGGAGGAGAGAAGGGAGAGAAATCATGATCATCGTCCACTTCGGACAAGTTGGTCTCACGCAGAGACAAACAAAAGGTTGGAAATTACCGTAGAAAACAGCACATCGTATATTACATTACTTTTCGATCAGCAATGGGACAGTGAGATTGCATGATTATCATAAATAGGATGACTGCATAATATTTATTTAGTTTCTGTTGTGCTACACGATAGCAGATTAAGTGTGATTACTCTCTGAGAGCAGTTTTAAACCAAGAAGGTTTGCATGACGAGAAATACAGAACTATATGTGTGTGTGTATTTTTTCAATAAATAATTATACTTTTGCCTCGTCAAGCGGACTCCTTGCATTTTTACTGTTTCAGAGAGGAAGGCTCATCAGAAAGGCACATTCATGAGAAACTTCGAAGAAGTGTTGGTCAAGCAATGAAAATATTGTGTGGAATACACAAAGACAAGGTACCTAACTGCAATTTTCGTCAACCGCCGTCTCTTTTGCAAGGATGGGTCATTGTTGTTGGTCACATGACGCTAGTCCTATTCGTGTCCCAACGACACAAGAAAATGGGAGGAAATAGTCGGGTGAAAATGTGCTTGATTGTGGTTTGGAATAAAAATACACACAATACGCTAAACAAATAGTATGTTTCATTTGATGTGATATAAATGTGTGCGAGCCAATTGTGGAGATGAATTTTCTATTAAAAAAATGCGTGGAAGTCAAGAAATTGAAGTAAATAAATTATACACTGCTGTCATAATAGCTTTGTTTTCTCACTTTACACAAAAACGCAACGTTTCCACAAGAGGTATTAATTTGTGCGTCGTTGAATGCACCACTTCATGCAAATGTTTATCTGCACGAAATCCCTGCCCCTCTTACAAAAAAATAGACGGGAATAGGCGCCGGCTTTAATTCAGAGAAACGCTTTGATTGTAGTTCAATGCGTATTCGTTGCAATTGAAAACAGAAACTAGTTTAGTTACATTTTATATACTAATATACATCTCATATTCATTTTACAATTACACTATAACTTTATTCAAAAAAATCTTTTATTAGAAGAATGAATCATGATGACAATCAATCAAGCGAGATTACAGTTACCGTCTTTCTTGATTAATAACAAATCAGAAAAAATTAAAAACAAGCACACTTCAGATATATGTAAACACACTTGATCAGAAGACAAATGTTATTGACGGTGAAGTAAGCGTGGAATACTTCCGCAACGAACAATTTAAGTGGACTCAAAGTTATCCAGCTTATCCTGCAGTCTGCACTTATACCCCGAGAAAGTGTTGCGACACTGTATTTAATAAACCCTTATCACTTTTGGCTACAATTTTTTAAAACAGGCAGTGAGTATCATCAATAATTTATTACTTCATCAGCAGTGTGAGAGGGTCACGAAATAATAAATAATCAGAGAAGATTTTTTGCTAAAAATGTTATACTTCTTTCCAAAAGGAAAATACCTAACAGGCCGTTTAAGGTGATATCGTGAGTATGAAATTCGAGCAAATTAAAAATTATTCGGCCACAAGTAAAGTGGAATGTGACGTGATACAAAGTCACCAATAAAGAGACAATACGAAAAACTGTACAAAATCTCTTCCTTCCTTTGATACTGAAATATAATAACAAGCGCTTAAACTGCTCCAGGTGTTTTACGTCTGTTCTCAAGACAGGTTATTTTCACAATTAATGTATCACACGATGTGTGTGGCTCCTCTCAAGAATCACTTCACTCAACCATCAAGATCCCCCTTGTTGAGTGCATCAAGTCCACATTTGCTTATCCGTATCCTCCGAAAACGAGATCACAATTTGGAATTCAAACAGTTTTTTATTCTCTTTCACGTCGACAAAGCCTCCTTGTTCGAACAGGAAGTAGATTCATTCCTTCATTTTTGAACAAGAGATAAATAGAGGCA
This sequence comes from Alloscopus bannaensis, assembly GCA_027743745.1. Classification (NCBI taxonomy): domain Eukaryota; kingdom Metazoa; phylum Arthropoda; class Collembola; order Entomobryomorpha; family Entomobryidae; genus Alloscopus; species Alloscopus bannaensis. The sequence goes on from JAHZMW010003765.1 coordinate 92,980, forward strand.
CACACTCCTCATTGAAATAACAGTAGTCATCCATCAATTTCAAACTTCTCATTTCACATTTACAACTCATATCTCTCACAACCTTGTGCCTATATATATAGCTTCTATTAAGTGTCTCAACAACAAAAAAATCTTCACCAATCTGAGAAAGAGTAATATTCTATTCTCTGTGCAAGCATTATTATGGCATACATTTTTTTTACAAATCATGCATGTACTCATTGCACAAATGTAGATGCCTAATCTGTTTTTTTTTCTCTCTCTGAGGTACCGTAAAAAAGAGAAGAGTCATAAACCGGACTAAATAATTAATAGTCACACAGTCGTCTTTCTCTATCCGTTGCCCTTCTAGTATTCATCGTGACCACTTAATATTGTAAATAGAATGCTCAAAAGAGAAGAATGTAGAGGAGAGATAGAAGAAATGCTTTGTGAGTGACTGAGACTGATGACTGAGTGAGGACGAAGGTAACTCCCAGATTTTTTTCTCTTCAGGATTTAATCCAAATCATATTGTCTACCATTTAAATTTAAATTACTGTTGAGCAACAACAAGACGAGAAGATGAGAGAGTCAGGGAGACCAGTAGTTTGGTATTACCACCTTGTGGTGTCATATACACTGATATAAGTATACAGACGTCTACTCAAAAAAGTATTATGATGATGGGTGATTTTCGTGTTAAACTTGATTCTTCTCTCACAAAATATTCTCATGCGCGCAAAGCGACAAGACACGCATAGATGATGATTTTTTTCTGCAAATAATATTAAATAGCAAATATGCGTTTTTTTTCTCTTGGTGGAGAAAACAGAATGTTAACACTACTGTTTTTAAAGAGAGAGAGAGAGAGAACAAAAAAAAGAAGCATGAAGGATATAAAAATCATCACCCATCACCACAACTCATTTTTTGTATCCTTCATTTAGTGTTGACCATTGGTCAATTCAAAAGGAGGTCAAAAATTACCACAAAAAAAATCAGTCGGTCATTCCAATATCTTCACACATTTATTTACATGAGCATGCACAAAATGACAAAATTGTTGAAAAAACGGTCGAGACAAAGACCATTCCTTGGCCTTCAGACCGTATTTTCTTTAGTTGAGAAACTCAAAGAGGATGAGTAGAGAGCGTTTTAAAGTTTTGGTGAAAATGTGGAGTTCGCATGATGTTTAAAAGATAGATATTTCGTGTATTTATAAGATTGACTTAGTTTATTCCTTGTACTTGTACGGCATAATAGGTTGTGCATGTGTGGCGTTAAAGTGAGTTTTTAATTTTGGATGAGAATCTCTCAAGAGAGAAATTATAGCTTGAAAAGTGATTTTCTGTCGATTAGCTGCATACTGATCAAACAGGTCTTTTAGATTGTTATTGCTTGCGCATACTTCCCTGCTTTGTGTGGCTACAAGTTTTTATTCAAGCCTCACACACAAATAAAAAATATATAATATGTATAACCCCGAACATTATGAGCAAGCATCAAATGAAGATATACGCTTTTGACAAATAAGTACTGAAATAAGTACAATTCAAAATTACACTACATCATGCCGGCACAAAATACAAGATGGTGTCCACGAGAAGAGCAGGCGTTTTTTTCATACATTTGTTAAAACTGATGGATTCACATTATCCAGCGAAAAACGACTTTTTCCTTCTGATCCTAATCCTCAGCTAACCTTCATAATGTAACATTGTACATCGCTTTTTTTCCTTCGGATAGTAAGATAGAAAATGAGTTGAGTGAATTCCTCATTTTTTACCCGAAACACACATTCCATGTCTGAGAGTCAGGATGAAGCAATGTATCACACTTAACGTTGAAAACTACACTGACACTATATATAAATGCACTCCTTCATCTCTGGATAAATGTACTTCTCTCACACACACAAAGTGTGGGAAAAGTCAGATGGAAAGGGCCGACAAGCATTCGTATATATTTTTTTGTACAAGATACACTTCTACCTGAAGAGATAATCATGCCATGCTAATGGTAAATAAAGTCGGACTTGAGACAAAAAAGTGAAGGATGCCGCACACACAAGCATATTACAAATCCAGTCATTTTTGTCAATGTCTCTCGCGATTGCATCAACAAGTGAGAGCAATCATTAGGCACCTCCGTGGCCAATTGGAAAACATAAGCTTTGTTTGACGTAGCTATTTATTCACAAATCTCTCTCTCTCTCTCTGACCATTACGAAAACGATAAGTGTAATCATCCGCTGGAATCTAAAAATTCTATGAGCTCCATACGTCAGGAGTGAATTCCTCATTAAATTCATTAAACTGCGATATACTTGTCATAATTATGAATAATTTTTTTGTGTGAAAAAAAATGAAACAAGTTTTTTTTCCTCCTAATAGTAGCGCTTACTACAAGCCATCAGAAATATCAAATCAGTTATCCTCACACCAAGTTAATGGAGCAATTCTCATTGGGATTTTTCAAGGAAATGCGAAAAAAATGAGAAGTATATAGGAAAAGGCTCGAGTCAAGTTCTCCGATGATGACATAAAGATCAACAATTTCGTTTTACCTTTTCGGACTACTCCTTCTCGTGCCTGATTCGTGTCAGTTCTACATATTTTACGACGTATTCCCTTTCGAGAGTTGCATAAGAGCTGAGGTAATTAGTACTTTCAAGTTGGTCGTAAACTCTGTATTTTCTTGTGCTCTCTCCCCGTTTAAAATTTGAGACATCTCTCTTTTTATCTCTCCGTACATTATTCCTTGTGTCGAGAGACTTTTTCTTACTCTTCATAAATAACTCGTAATAAAAGGGTGACTGCGCAAAGAACTTTTTTTCTACACTCGTTTAAGACAATCTTTGTTCCTTCTGATGCAAGAGATTGCAGTGGTGTGAGTTGGACTTGTAAATACATTTCTTCATTTTTCCTACCTTTTCTTGTATGCAGTCACATTTATTTTTTGTGACTTACTGTTAAACCCATTCCGACTACTTGACAACTTTTAATATTTCATAGTTTCTGTACAAACACATAATAATATTTCTACTCCCTTGGAGCGATACACGTCGTCCTCTTTACCACTATTATTACTCACGAGGGGAGTATGCAATACATTTTGGAAGGAAAAAAATCGTAATCTCTCACTCGCTTATTGCATTGCAAATTGTAAATGGAGCTAAGATTCTCATTAAAGCAAATGGAGCACTGTTTGGATTTTAAGACGAGCGTAAGGCAAATTCTTATAGTGCCGCCTACTTTTCCCTGTGTTGCGAAATTATGGAAGACGTGTGTGTGTCCAACATATTTAAAAACCCTAATTCATCATCTGCACTACGTGCTAACAATGTTTCAACAATTCCACCTTGCACCACTTGACAAAGCGAGTGATCCTCCTCTCAAGCACAACACACTGTTTAATCAGCGCTTCGAATGACAAACTGGCACACAGCTTCGACTTGTCACTCATAAAAAATGGGGATTATTGCGCCTCACTCGGAAATCATTCTTGCTCAAGTAGGCCTCAAGTGACACTTTTTTCGTGGTAATCGATACGAACGGCAATGAAGTATATGAGAAATATGTTTGGAAAGAGAGGTAGAGTGTACCCCAAAGAAAAAGATTCCTTTTTATCACACTTGATTTATATCGAGCTATTGTAACGTGTGCGTGGACATGACATGATCTAGTGGATGCAGAGAAAAGAGAGTCAACGATTTTTTTATTAAATGTTCCACACAGAGAAGCTTTTAATTGCACCGTTTTTTCTCCTGTGTGAGCAACGTCTCTGACGCAACGGTGTGTTGTTCACCGAAGAAAATGGTGTTCAACACGAGCATATTATTTTTGTTCAGTGCAACAACCCTAATTTCGTCAAACGAATGGATTTTTTAATTACAAGGCAAACTCACTCACAAAATATGGGAATACTTTCTAGCAAAAAAAAATTGAAATCTGCCGACCATCATGATGATAATGGCTAGTGGTATTAACCTGTAAAAAAGTAAATATGGACTCAGTTTTGAGAATGATACGACGGTATGAATGTCCAATGGGGCATGTCAAGTATTTGAAATATTTCTTGAGAAGAGTGGATACATTTACTGGTTGACGAGAGAGAATTTGTGTTTGTCATTTCGAACTCATGTTTCTTAATTCTTATCTTCCTTCTTTCTCTCGTGCATGAATATACTCGCTTGAGCCTGTCCTGCTGAGTTTGAGTGGCAACAAAGAATAAAAAAGAAGTAACCATAAATTATGAGCATTCTCAAATCTCTCTCTGCCTTTCTTCTCTCTTACTGACACACGGGGTAATTAAAAATCTTTTTGAGAACAAAAAATACACCATTTTTTTGCCACATATCCTTATTATTCTTCTCCAAACCAACGAAATCTTTTGCTGACTGTAAAGCCTGCAGAAGTGTACATAAAAATGTGTGCATTCTCGAAATTCAAAAGTGTTCGTGTTACGCTTTTTTTCGGACTCTTCACATTTTCACATGATCGCATCCCCCTTGGCAGCACTTTGCTCATTCTGTACGCTTCTCACACACACTCAGATAATCATAAAGTATTGTACACAAATCCCACTTTGATTCCGCAACGTTGTCGAAGTCGAAAGCGTGTACAAAGTTTTGTACAGAAGCGGAAAAAAAACTTGAGTGAAGTCCAATCACACGTTGCGCGTCCTATGGCCCATTTATTGTGATTACGAAATCATCGCCGTCCACGACGTCAGCTCATCATCATCTTTCAATCTCCGTTTACTTACGACGGATGGCTGTGCGGATGAAAAATACTGCAGACGTCTCTCAAAAAAATCCGTCCGTTTCCATTAAGCGTCCATTAGTTTCGAGCCAAAGGTGCAAAACTGCCTTTTGAAGGGGACAGAAAAATTTCAGAAAAATCAATACTCATTCCTGCCCTCGAACCGGCAACCCGATCCTTTTTCTACCATTTTGTTATCTGTGCATAAATGTGTGATCATTATGCAATGTTATTATGTGCTTCCTTCGTCTTCCTCGTCTGTTTTTCCTTTTTCGTATAACGTAAAAACGGCTTGCAACTCACATAAAATCATCTTTTTCTACACCTGGTTATCCCAACGAGTCTTGTGGTTATGATCCCATCATCAGCTTTGGAATGACTCATAAAAATTGTGTATGCACACGGTGGCCAAAAGTGGGAGAGAAGAAAAAAAAGGAACACAACAATATCGGAAGTGTAAAAGGTGGTCGTTTGGAACAGCAGCTCGCGCTCCAAATTTTTAGGTGATTTTCCATCAATCTTCAGAAACCGGCAGTGGTTGTAGTGTTTTTATTATATGTAGATTGCATCACATTAGCGTAACGGGACACACACATTGTGCAATAATATGCCAGGTCTTCAGAAGGAGAAAAAAAAACAGAATCGGAGTGAAATGCATCAGATGCATAAATCAATTGTGTGGATGATGAAGCATGTTGTTCCACCATATTTTTTGTCCCACTTCACATCATAAAAACCCTTAAAATCCCTCAACCCTTTTTACCGTTTTTTTCTATCTTGTTTTGTTCATGGAAAGATTCTTTGGGTGATCCCAATTCCGTTACAACCAGATTCCTCTGCTGCACTAAATGACATCTGCGTGTTGCATTCATTGTCGTCATAGTTATCTAATGGAAGAGCGTAGATTGCACATTGAGTAATATATGGCTGCAGTAAAATACTCGTAATGTCACTGTCACAATTATGATTTTCTCTTCGAAAAAAGTTAAAAACATGCCACAAATGAGTTTTTTCCTTTAACAATAATGCACATAGATTGCATTGGATTGCATTGTTTGTTTCACATTCTCTGGAGAAAAAAAAGGTTGAAGGTCACACTCAGAGATTACGGTACATTCTGCTCGATTGTTACCGTTTTCACGTCGTTTATCATGCAATCCTTTACGCAGGGCTGCGAGAAAATCATGTTTGTTGTTTTGTGCGTTGCGGAAGAATTGCATGGTTGTATATTACTTCCATCAACTAGCAAAAGAGAGAGAGAGAGGAAAAGCTCATAAAGAAGAAACCCTTTTTATCCTCGAAAAACAAGTCTCATGGTCAAGATTTGAGTGGATTTACAGTACGTTCAGAGAAAAGTCCTGTCTGAGTCAGTGTTTTGTTGTGTGACTTGTCTGGATGTAATAGAGAGAGACGAACGGATAGAGTGACGTTAAAAATGATGAATGCCTTGCATAACCAATAAACAATGATAAAAACATGGGTGGAGCATACCCTCTGGACCCTTTTCTCGAATTCACCAAGACAAAAACATGAGGCAACGGAATGACGGAATACACAAGCTCAATTTAGTGAACAATGACGATTGCATTTCTCTCTCTGAAGCTTTGCATGAGCGGATACAAAAGAGTTTTTGGAGTAAAAAGAGTCTCAACCTTTTGCCCAAAAGGATGGAAAGATATTACGAGGCTCAACTAAGGTGAGGTCAGCAGTATCGAAATACAAGTATGCAAAATAAGCGTCTTCTCAGGAATTGGAGAGAAATACTCCAAGACTGAGCCTAATGCGTAAAGCTTATCTCGACAGAGAAGAATCCACTCGAGTAAAAAGGGTTAAAATCGCTGAGAACCCACTAAGCACTACATCCTATCCATGTGTGATGATGAACTTCAACGAGCTTTTACATATATTCTCCATTTCACATTCATCAACGCATTCCTGCCGGACAACCTTGAGATGACATTAACCTCATCGCTCACATCTCCTTGAGTACAATCATCTTTTTTTCGCCTTTGACTGGATTCATTTTTTTGTTGGAAACTGGGTCCTTCCTCACTCTCTTGTGTAATCTCATCTATATTTCTTTGCCTGGAGTCTAACGGTATGAAGCCGTTTTATTAGTTGATGTAGAGTTATATATTCACAACACTTTACTCAACGGGTCATTTGCGACTGACTTGCTGAAAATGAGTGACACTTTTGAGTTTCTCCAGTGGACTGGACCTTTGTTTTGCTTCCGCTCAAACTTCTCTGAGAAGGTGGTGACCTATAAGTTTGGGAAACCCTTTTGCTCCTTTCTTACTCCGACTCAAAGAAAAAGCCCAACAATGCCTGCTTTTGTTTGGTGACAAGATTCAAAGAAAAGAAGATAATTGAGTTAGACCATCTAAAAGTACACATATTCACATGTTACATTGAAAAACGAAAATTTGACAGTGTACTATTCTTTACTAAAATAGATGCGATCACGTTCTCACGATGTATCACGTTCCAGCTGCGTTTTTTTCGTGAGGAAAGCACTTCCGTGTTGGAACTCATGGGAACCTGACCTGACAAGGAGGAACAGGTTGTTTCGTTTTCTCCTTCCACAGGTTACACACAAAAAAGGGTTGACAACACATTCTGTAAAATTAGATCAAACCCTTTTTTCTATGCATCAACGAAATGGATCACAAAAAGGAGTCACACAAAGCCATCATCCAATAAATGAAATTCGAGTACACTTTGTCAATTTTTTTTGGCAATCGATGTTTATGGCATGAAAGAAAAAGGATGTTCATACGCGAGAGTAGTTAACTGTACCTAATAATGATACTGGGTTGTGACGTGAGTCTAAAAAAAATATAACATCTCAGCCAATTTCAGTTTAATAAGTCATTATCAACGGAGAAATAGGGTGAGAACTAATAAATACTAGAGTAAAAGGATACAGGTTTCTTAAAGTCTCATGCAAATAGGCTCATCGTTGAGTGGTGCGAGTCACTTGTTTTTACGGCAGTAGGGATGTATGCATGTATATTTTGATGTTCTCTCAAGTCTTTTCAAACGTTGCACAAGGGAATCCCTACAAATAATATGATGATGTGATTACTACTTTTCTGAACTTGGGCCAAATTGTCGACAATTTTTTATTTTTTTCTCTCTCTCCCTCCTTCTCTCTCTGTCACTACACGACGTATGTACATTCTTGACTGATTCTCTTTTACACCTCCTTCTCAACCCTTTCGCAAAAAAATAAACTAATGTTTAAAGAGCACATATAATATCCATTTTGTAAGATTACGAAAAAAGAGACGACAACATTTCTTTATTTTTTTTGCTACTTTTTTTTCTTCTCTCTCACCCTTTTCTACAACTTAATATCTTTCAACTCTTATTTAGTCTCGAGAGGTATGCACGCATACAATTTTGTAGCTTTCATGTGTCGTTGTTGTTTTTTTAGGGGTTTACCGTCAAAACTTGCTAATTGCGTTGTCTCTCACTCGCTCAAAAGCTCAGGTCATCCGTACTTTATTTCGTCGGTTGTTTATGACGCTCAAGTCCAAGGTCTGAGGCGAAAACGCATACATTTCCTTGTGAGCCACTATACCACAAGCTATTTACATCTTTTATTTTCTCACCTCCTTTACACTCTTTTACAGGAGCACCGTTTTTAGAAGAGAAGTTGTTTCATCATCACCACCTCTCTTTGCTCATCCACGTACCTCAAAAACCAAATATTTTTTCACTCAAAACATAAAACCCTCTCGAAAAAAGAAACAATCCAAACACACAGACAAAAATCCTGAATATATTTTTTCCTCAAGTTCCGTAAGTCTCTCGGAGGCTCAGATAGCTGGTTGCTCAGAGAAAAATATGTACATTTTTCATACCTCAAAAAAGTTTGCTACTTTCTCACACTGTCGTCTCGAATGATTACTATTCAAGAGAGAGAGAGAGAAAAAAATCCTCAGGTTTCCTCTTTAGCATAAAGTATTTTAAGGAGTATTTTACATAAAGTACCACATTACACACGATTCAATGTGTGTTTACGCGAGTATCCCTGAACTTGACAAAAATATGTGTGCCACAACAGAGAGAAGAGGATGGATATTAAGATGACAAAAGAGGGAAAGAAAAAAGGGATGACGACGAAGAAAAAAAATATTTTTATTGTAATCACATTGTGTGCCTCCACTCTCTTCTCTTTTCCTCCTTTAGGGATGACGATGAGCCTACCTAGTATTACTCATTTACATATATCCGTGAGTGTGCCAAGTGTCAAACGGTACTTTTTTTGTTTTGGTCAAGCCGAGTCTTTTAATGCCAGAATGAAAACCTCACCTATTTCCATATTACTACGCATAATATTATTATGCTACCGTTTTGTGTGCAGAATCAAAAATGAACTTCACACACTCACAAATCAGTGTATATTTATACGTGATGACATGATGATGGTGTGGCTGGCGAGTCAAGAGAAAAAAATGAAGAACATCCGAGAAACATAGTTTTAAAAAAAATATTCTAACAGGTGACCTGACCGATCGTGTGAAAGCTCAAGCGTTTTAATCATCCAATTGAATATACATTTTCATAAAGTGGACTTGCGTGTCCGTACTCAGCCTCCTTGAACACACGGTGTCCCATATATCGCCCAGATAAAAAACGACCGTGCACGCCATTAAAATTGGCCATATATTGCCATATTTATACGCAGGGTAATAAACGGGTGTGTGTTTGCATCGAAAATCCATTCATGCCGACAAAATGAAGCTGAAAAGCGGTAGAAAAAAAAATTGAGGCTCTGATGAACTACTAATATTTCATGTGCGGTGTGAGCAGTGTATAAATTTTGAATATGCCTTGAAACACGAAAAGATATCAATTAGTCAACAATCACTTAGGACCACTTGAAAGAATAATTTTTATACTTTCGTCTCATCTCTCTCAGCGTCTCTCACACTTTTTCTCTTTTGCCAAGGATCGCCGGTCAGAGGCATTTTTGTACACGGAGCAACTGGTAAAACTGTGTGTGCCTCTAGCAATGTATGGGAATTGCATGCGAAAGGGTTGAAAGAAAGAGAGAAGAAAAAAAAAACATGATTTATGTCTTGTGTGATATGACAGGTATGATTGACTCTGTGATACCGCTTGTCAGTAGGGGGCTACTGTCCATACATAATCCATATTACTTAAAGTAATCACACACACCATTCAAAGAAAGAGAGGTGAATTAAGAACCACTGTGGCGATACGTGTGTGTTTGTGACCGTAGCACAACTCGACATATCACCCAAAAAAAAGAATAATAATAGGGACGAGCGAAGAGATGCGAACGAATGTGTGGACATGGAGCAACATGTATGAAATCTGCGTTTTGACCAGTGAAAAGCGAAGAAGAAGAAACTCGCTTTATGATGTTGTTCACGGTTGTTTCACATCACAATGGAAATATTACACACCGATATGAATTTGTTGTGGACAAATAATAAGAGAAAAAAGGGTCTCAAAGAAAAGTCGCTTATTACTCCATTGAGCAGCATTTATGGAGTATTTGTATTTTGTAATTGTAAATCGGCAACTTAATTCAACTCTGAAAAGTCGCTGTTGTTATACAAAATGTGTTGTTCCCAGTGAAATTTGAGTCGCATAAAATCTGTAAATTTGAAGAAAAACTCTACTTATTCCCAAATTAGAGGGAGAGAGCGGTCACCCCAAAGTTCAAGTCCAGTCATTACGTGCTCACAGTTTCATCATGAGGCTCACCGTCATCTCCACCCATGAGCATTTCTGAGAGATGTCGAAGGGTCGGCTAAAAATAAAATGGCCATGGGCCAGTTCAAGGAATTCTCATTTAATCACAAGAAAACAACGCACTATTGCGCATTGTCTCTCAAAACAAGTAGAGAGAGAGAGCGCGCTAACAGTAATTTCAAGTTTCTCCTCCCTCCTCAAGTTGTTGGTTACATTATGTTTTTGGCAAAAACTTCTACAACTCTCAGTCTCTCCAAAGTATTACTCAGGCATTGGCGACATCTGAAAAATGCGTAATTTTCAAAGGACATCGGAGGCCTCCCACACATGCAAAATGAGCCTTTTCAAGAAAAAAATGTAAATGGGTTTTTTGTTACAATCTCACGTCGTCGTATTTCCTTCCGTCCACTCCAAAAAGGGATGAGTGTTTCAAGAAAATACACATTTTCTCTGTGCAAAGCTCCAAACTCTGTGTATTCCAATTTTATTCGTTACGTAACTGAAGAAACTCGCATTGACAAAAAAAGCAAAGGGAAAACAACAGCAATAAACATGACAGGGACGAGCGGAGTAATATTGTAGTCGTAATATCCTTTGCGAACCCTTTTCCTAACGTGTGTGTGCACTTTGCAGGTTTAATACGTTTGAAAGAGAGACAAATGGATTGTTATACTCTCTCATTGTCATCCTTGTCCAGTTTTGAGACTTTGAGGAGAGAAATGGACTTTGACACACAGTCATGTAGAGGCGCATTCATTCGGCTCGCGTAGGTGTTTAAAACGTCATCGTTGTCATCGTTTTGTGCGGCTCCTTTTCCTCCCTTCCTTTGTGAGTAATAGGATCCTTTCTTTTCCCATTTTTAAGCTTGTTAAGCATGTTTCTTAAATATGTGTTGTGTCCACTCTCCGTGGACAATTGAGACCAACTTTGTTTTTCCACTGGCTTTAGCAAGTATTTCTGTATATGATGAAGGGTTGGTGGTGTGTGCGGTGCATATAATAAGTTTGTTACTCGCTTGGCCTTGTCGTTTGTGCATCAAGTGACAACAAACACGACAAACATTGTGTTCCTCCCTTTATCATCATTTCGTCGAGCTTCACTTCTCCAATTTGGAAGGAGCATGTAATAATATCACATAATCGTCTGAGAGAGAGAAGAGTGACTCCATTGAGATGAGAAATTGTTCTCCCGTGAATTGACAATGAGGCCAGTTTACACAAGGAGGCAGGACATGAATGAAAGTGAACTCTTGAAGATTTTGAGATTGTGTAATGAGTACTCCTCCACCAGCAAAGTCCGTGAACCTCGCAATCCAATCGTGTGCACCGACTCCGTTGTCAACTCTCTGATGTCGTCAGGATTTCAACTAGGAGAAGCAAAGTTTGTTGAACTCTGATTGACCCACGCAAGGCCACATCGAAAATGTGAAGTTGACAAAAAAAATGTACGTTTTTATAGTTTTTTTTGTTACATTAACGTACTTATCAGGTATCGAAATCAATTTTCACTGAAATGGGGTAACGTCAGACTGCCAAAATTCTTTTTTATCCGCGCATAATAAATGTTATGTTATCGTCCATCTCAACACTTATATAAATATGGTAATTTAAAAAGAGTGACACAAAGTTTGCCCACTCCTGGCTTCTTAACTTTGTGTCGCCAACGTTTCCAGCGATCGCTTCAGGGGTCTATGTAAATGAAAAAACGCTGGAAAGGCGACGCCGATGACGGCTACAAACACAAAGGAATATTTGCATGTCTCCACTCAGGCTTAAAGTTATTTTTGTCAAGATGTCATAAAGTTGCCGGTCGGAGCGTATCACAAGTTCATCTAGATCGTCCTTCAAATGATCAAGTTTCAAGTTAAAAAATCTTAGGTACACGTCGTCCACACTATCTCAAATGTAACACCTACAATCTATTTCCTTAGCAACATTTCCAGCCCAAGAATGCTTTGACAGTTTGGAAGCGAATTGAAAGTGACAGTTCAAAGGTGAGCTCAGTTTTTATCTGCGCTCTAAAAAGAGACGACAAAATTAACCTCATTTCGTCTACAATTTGTCTCTCTCTAGTTTCTTGCAATGTCAACGTTTCTCCCTGTTCTTCAAACGATTTCCAATATTTTAATGCAACATTGACTCCGACATAAAAACAAGAATACATTAAACTCTTCTACGTCCCACAGCCTACCTTCTCGTTACCAAAAACATCAACAATTTTTTTTGGCAGTCATTACTATTTTTTTTGAATGAGTTCCACGAATTCGTGAAGTTGTGGAATAAATATTGTGTCTTTTCTGAGACAGGGAAAAGCGAGCACGAGAGCTGGGAAAGCAATAACAACACATGAGCACAAATAATACATAATGCATCATCGCAAGTTGACTACCCGCAGAAAAGACGCAGATATGAGACGTATGGGGATTGCACACAGTGTGAACTCAATTTCACTGTGTGGCTCTTCCCCAAAGAAATTTCTATCTTTGACAAGATTCACAGTCATCATATACACTTCTGCCTACGCTCACATCACCACAAGGAAACCACGTTGGCTCAAGAAACCTGGGCTGAATGCAGAGAGCAGGGTGTTTTGCAGGCAAAACTGTGTGAGTTGATGTATTCGTGTGTGTGTTTTCCTCTCGTCGTGGTAACTTCAGCTTTAAGATGACTTACTACGGGGTCACCCCTTCCCATTGTGTGATGAGCTCACGACGAGCCAACTATAAGCGAGACAACGGTGAGCGAGCTTCTCTCTCAATCTCGTGTCTCTTTCTGCTGAGGAATCACACACATACCACATACTCGTGAGCTTCACTGGAAATCCCTTGTTCGTCAACTTCTCTCGGCGTTGGTGAACTTGAAGAAAACACAACGTGTTGCAACACTCCTTCTCCAGAGCAAGAAAAAAATACAACGTCTCATTACATTTTGTGCGTCACTTGTCCACCATTTGTGCATTAAAACATTGGATTATCAGGATAAAACATTTAAAAATAACAACGTGTAAATTAGGATCTTTTTTGCGAAAAACATTGTTGTTATTTCTTGTACATCAATGACGAAAATACCTGTTAGCGTAGTTATAAAAGGTGAAAGCGAAGGAAGAAGTGTAATTCAGTGACTGTAGCTGAAAAGAGAACTTTCTTTTCCTACGTTTGAGAACTAAACTGCAGATTGCCCCAATTGTTAAAAGGAAACTTTTTTTGCGTTTTTTGGTTGCAGGGGTGTGCACACCTAAATTTCACCGGTTTCACTCTACCATTTCTCCCAGCGATTGTGATTTAAAGCGTATCCCTGTGTTTGTGTTGCACAGTGAGAGACAGAAGTTGTTTTGCGTTTTTGGAATCAGTTCAATTTGTTTCCTACTCGGCGTGTAGACTCAGTGAAGCACTCCTTTTCGATGTACTCGGACAAATTACAAAAGATGGGCATGTCACATATATTTATTACCAGCAACCTGTTACCGTAAAAAAAAGAGAAGAAAAAAAGTGAGCTCCCTTTTCTTTTTCTCTGTTTGAATCGGTCTCTCTACAGATATCGCTCTATATGTGGGCCTTGTGAGCAAACGAGGATGTTTATAGAACTCATTGCGGTCTTTTTCTCACATGTAAAAGAGACGAAGGAGTATAAAAAACGTAGTTTCAAAACGAGTTGTTAAAGTGTGCACAGAGAAGAGTCCTGTTTTTGTGCTTTTTTGCGCGTCTTTACTCTCTCTCTCTCAAACGAGGATGTTGTCAAGTTAAAACATTTTTTAATGACGAGGAGCAGTATATAATGAAATGCAAAATGTTTGCCTTTTCAATTGTTTCAATTTAATGTGAATTGGTTATCGGCCAGAGCGGATATGTATGAATTTTTTATTGCTGGTGTGCAATTGACAAAACATATTTGACACTCAACATCGTTTCTGGTTGGACGCAAAGGAGGAGGAGAGTGAACAATTCAGAGCAAACACGTGTAAATTGGGTAACCAGCAGAAGCATCGTCTCTGAGAGCATCGAAATGTGATGGGAACTCATGAGATTGGGCCAAGCCTCGCACGTTTTCAGGTATTCGAAATGATGATGTTCTTCTGATTTTATTAAAATGCTTCGCCACTTTGTATGCAAACTGGTATAACACACACTTTTGTAGATTTTCTCTGCTTTCTGTGTTTAATTTTTTTTCGCTTTGTAATCATCCTAGCAAAAAAAAATTGTAATCAATTATAGAAGCATAGTAAAGCACACAAATTTTCCTACAATGTTGCATATAAAACACACCGCATGTCCGTCATCATCATTTCATATGTTTCAGTTCACAGTTAGCTTTTTTCGACAAAAAATGAAATTCTTGAGCATAAATTGTGTGCCTCGCTAAACGTGTCATTAACTCAGCTTGCCTTCAGAGATGAGACAATTACAGAGCCAGCAGGCACTTGAGCACTCAAGCCAGAAGAGTTGTATGATTGACTTGAGCCCCTGACTTAAATTAGTGATGTAATTAGCCTTCTCCCTCTCATCTTTACTGTCCGGTGATGATGACAATGATGAAAAACATGTTAAACGTTTCTTTCCCAACTTTGCACATGCAGTAACAGAACAGGTGAAAAAAGTCAATCATCGTTTTTCCCTTCACATAAAATCACAGTTAGGAGATAGAAGATCACATCAAAAAAAAGTGAGTGCATTGATTTTTTCCTATTATTACAATATCACACGAAAAAAAAGTAAATTGCATAACGAAAGCATTATATTTCTTTGCACCAAAAATCTTAATCAAACTCCTCACAAGAGTGTGCATCTTGTGTCATTCAAAGAAGTTTTCTCTGTGTCTCTCCTCTCGCAGAAAAGTCAGATCGACATTAATGCACGTTTGTATACGATGAAAAAACTCTTAATGTGGCTACAGCTCTTGTTGACATGCTCGATTGTGATAAACGGAGAGCTTCAAATGGAGAGCAGAGTGGATGTGGACCGTTGGAAAGGAAAATGTATTGATTGAAAAGATTTGATTGGCACATGAGCAAATACATTTTAAACTCTCGCACACAAAACACATCTCTCTCAGTTTAAGTGTGCGCTGGCTGAACAATACTCAGAGAAAACAAGGATGGAAAGACACATTATCTCCATAATTGCCATCATCATCAGCATCTGCATCCTACCTTTTCGTAATCTCATACATTGTGATAGATTATACGATTTTTTGTGTCTGCCTCATATACTATGCAAGACGAGCACAGACATTGTGAACAAGAGCATGTTTATACGATTTTTTCTCTCTATATTCTATTTCTCAAGACGAGTGGACTTAATGGGCATACAAGAAAAAAGGGTTCACTGTGCTGCTCCTTGTCTGATGAGATGATGAAGAAAAGAGTTTTTAAAAAACTTGGTGTATATATATGCACAAATGGATATATATGGACACATCTCACAGCGAGATAGATCACACAGTGTTTTGGAGTCGAGCTTTATTATTTTATTTAAAAAAAAGTAGAAGTATTGTTGGACAGCGAGAAAAAGGAGGAAGGAACCAAAGAGCCAGGGCAAAAAATGGAGGAGCGACAGACACACAATGGTTTTCATGAGTACATAAAAAGAGAAGGAAGGCTGTGTGTGGAGTGGAAATGTGTCGGTGTAATCATATTGAGAGAATGGCTGTCATAAGACTTGAGAATTATGATCACACGCTCGATTATCACTGTCCAAAGTGGATGAAGGCCTGAAGTCTGAGAGAGAAAGAAAAAATAGAGATAAATAGATTGATCATCATCATTGCCGACACGGAGAGATGGAAAATAAGAAGAGGAGAGCTTTTAAAACGTTTGTCGAGGACAATTCAGGCTCTCAGAGAAATTAGTATAAAAGAAAGAAAAAAAGTTGAGAGATTTTTATATTTCTATTACGTAATATAGGTAAAAGTGTGTGCAGGCAGAGAAAATTAGAAAAAATGAACATGTAAACATTAGACCGTGATAAGTTTATGCTCAGCAGGTATAACATGGAAACAAAACAGAGAAAA
Source organism: Alloscopus bannaensis (assembly GCA_027743745.1). Lineage (NCBI taxonomy): Eukaryota > Metazoa > Arthropoda > Collembola > Entomobryomorpha > Entomobryidae > Alloscopus > Alloscopus bannaensis. Next base: position 109,463 of record JAHZMW010003765.1, read on the forward strand.
ACTCATAATCACTTTTTGTGTGGTGCCTACGTCGGAAATGAGAGATGCACAGTGTACATTTATCAGTAATGAGGGTGGCGTCTCTCAAAATTGGTTATTTTTGGCGTGGGATTCTTCCTTTGGAGTTGAAAATTAGAGCGTTACACAAAATCTCCCCCATCTCTGGATTATAAGGTTGTAATCGTGTGCATGAGCTTGTGAGGAGTTGCGTAATTTAATAGACTCAGATTGCTAATAACTTTGTTGGCAGAATGATCTGAAGGATTGCAATCGATAAAAGGAGACGCAGACCATGTGTCAATAATATACCTGCGAATTTTTACCACTTTGCTAGACGAGACAACCTTTACTCTCTGAACACCAGTTGAGTACCCACTGAACTTCTGAGATGAGCAGTTACAAAAAGGCTTTTATGATTATGGACGTGTTGTTACCTCAATCCTATTTTTTTCTGCTACAGATTGAATTCATTTGTTAAAATGTATTTTATTGCTGTTGTGGAGCATTGTCGTGTGATAATAGCCGCTTCGATGAAAATGGTCAGTTTGATGAACAATTTTTTCTACAACCCATATGATGGTGATGGTTGATGGTGGCTCTGCTTTTTTGCTGTCTTGCTTGACACAAATCACAAAATGATCACGTATGAAGTACGCACTCCGCTTCGAGTGTGCCTTCCGCAGATAAAGTCCGCTCTGCTCGCTCCTTTCTTCAGTGCTCAAGTTTTTTTTACCCAATTACTTTATTAGATCTACGGAATGAAAGATACATTATTAATGCAACCTCATCATCATCGTCATATTGTTACACATTTGCTCGCACCGTTTTCAAACGAGGGAAATACAGATCATATACGTGTATACAAAATATATTATCATTTTGGTAGTAGAAATTTTTTTCTTGGATGCTTTGCCGACAATCAAGTCAAACTTGCGCAATCCTTTTTTTCCAAGTTTGAATTCTGAATAAATGTGTATCCCTCTTTGTAATGCGCACACATCACAACCAATTTGCTTTTATAGAGTGCATTTGCGAGACGAAGAGGAAAATGACAGAAAGTGGAGAGTCAGAGAGAGGCTCTTCACAGCGTGATGTGCTAACGTCACCTGGTTTCTATATGCGTGCACATTACAGTTCATCAATTTTATTCACTAGAGTGGACTACTGTTTTTTAAATTAAAGCAATTAGATCACGTGCATTTCTATCGTCGACTGGGCAGATTGCGAAGGTAGGGTACGCGCACTCAAAGAAAACAATAAAAGTTATAGGTACACGCATTTTTATGATTATCATTTTAGGCAATTCTTTGTAATCTCTTCATAACATGTAAATGGATGTAAAATTATGTTTGAGCGATGGGCAATATTCTTCTGTAAAATACGACCCTCATTCTGATCTCGTTTTTGTCCTCACGTCGTCGAGCTTTGTTTAACCGTGGACAAACTCAAATTGGGTAGCGGTAACCACGAGATTCGGTACATTTCTTGAGACCCTCATTCCGTCAACGTTTCACGTAGTTAAAGGTGCTTGTAAGAAGCGATTTAAAAGTCAACGTGCAAACTCACCGAGCGAAAATCATTGACGCCAGAAGGTAAAAAAGAAACGCATCGTGTTTGCTCACATTTAACCAACATATTCCTCTGCACACATTTGCAAAAGAGATTGAGCCCTGAACACAAAAATCTGACAGAATTATGATATGTTTAATATGTTTTTAGTGGGAAACCAAACCACCACACACACTACTGTTTTCGAAAAAAATGTTTGTGTAGAATCTTCATTCTCTTGTTAAATTCAGTTGAATCTGGTTATCGTCACATATATTAGTGTATTTTTTCCCTGTTCGCTTTGCTTACTATTATGCAGCCCATGCACAAAGCGTGTAATAATATTTTTTATGGTATCGGGGTCTCAAGAGGTCAGTATACTTGTTTTCGTTGAAAATGGCATTTCTGTGAGTGCTCGAGCATACCTGAACGTACGACATGAAATCTATGAAAAGCTTTTGAAGCTGGTACGCATCTTTCGACTACCACCAAATCGAAAAAGATCGTCAGAAAATTTTCATATATGATTTTGTAATAATGGACGGTCATTTTGCATGTGGATTATGAGTTTTCAAAGAACCACTCGATAGGAAATGGTGTTTTTCGCAGGTAATTTGATAGAGTTTAGTTACATAGTGTACCGCAAGCTGAAAATCACCTTTGGGAGAGACAGAAAAACGATACGACTATTATTTTGAATTCGGTAGTAATTTGTGTAGACTTCTGTTTCCACCATGTACTCAACAAGGTATAGGAATTTCCCGATCGATGAAATACCACTATGTAGGCACCTGATCTCAGTTTTGGATGGGAGGATGTGTGATGTCGAACTGAGCGCCAGAATTGAACACGTCTGTGTTGGTAATATGTAGGTACAGCTCAACGGAAATTGACATTTCAGGGAGTGAGAGAGGATATTCTGAGTGAAAGAGGACAAATATGCGTCTAGGTACAACTCGTGAGTAGTCTCTTTTCAGGTAGATCTGGTTTCAAAATAGCTGTTATATGATTAGAAAATGATTGCCATAAAAACAACATCCACACATCTAATAACAATGATCATTTCAGAGAAAAAGAAGTAAAAAAGGGTTGTGTAGAGTTTGGGAGATGCCTGTAAATGACAGACACACACACACACTCGCAAACAGGTGTAATAATATATGGATTCGAGTCAAGAGAGTTGAAGAAATTATTAAAGTACATGATGACGAGAAAGGGTAGCAAAAAACACAAGGAGCCGTACCTACGTATTGGAACGTTGAGGAAATCCAAAACGAAAAAAAAGTGGACGATCATGATGATGGCGATATTTTATATGATGCGATGTGATGATGTTTAATATGATGGTTTTGGGATTTCAACAAAAATTTGACCTTTGATTCATGTGGGATTTTTGTGTGTGATTGCCTCACAAAAGGAGAGAAAAACTGTATATTTCTGTCGTGTAGTCAAATGTGCAAAGAAACAAGAATAGAGAGAGAGATGTGTGGTTATAGAGTCCCGTCAGTTCCCAATATGTGTACTCATCTCATCACATCTCTGTCTCTGATTTGATCACGTAAATTCTAGTGAATTACACACTCACAGTTGAATGAGTAATATAAAGTCAATCCTCTACTTTCGTCTAGTGTGTGCGTAGTTAAAAAAGAAGCCGTTTCTAGAATTAGATTTTTCTATCGACGAACGAAGAGGGAGCCAAAAAAACGACGAGAGCCTCACTTAGAAAAGATTGTCTGATTGGGAAATCAACAATCATCTTAGCAGAGCAAAGTTGCTCCTTTTGCGAGTGCGGCATCACCATATAATTCATCAGATCAGCATATTATCTTTTTGGGAGGTAAATTAACACTTGTGTCATAACTCTTTCAGATTCAATTTCCTAATTGTGAGCGTAGCAAAAATTTCACTTTTTTTCGAATCTAACTAACCCCCGTTCTCTGTGTCCCCTCCTTCTAGACAAGCCTGATGATGGAAGTGTAGGAAATATACGTTCAATTGCGTTATCTATAAATTTTTATGAGACTCTTTTTTCGCGTTACAGTCGATTTTTCAAATGTTCACTACAAGTCGACAAAAATGAGAGCATTTTTTTCTCTAAAAAAATGCATATCTGTGTGATGTGTGTGCCTGTGTGTGTGCAGTGCGTTACGTGTACCTCGCTTGTTGAACTAGTAAACAAAATTGTTTTTTACTCTCTTTGGTGGTGTCGTATGATGAGTTGTACGCGTAGAGTTTGTTCTCTAGAGTAACTTTTCTTTCTTCACTCTTGTCAGAGTTTGGCAGAGGAGTGTAAAAAATAGGTAGAAATGGCGAAGTAAAAGAAAAACTTGAAAACACAATATTATTATTGTTGTTTGAGGTAGAGCTAAGAGAGTAACGTGGTAATTAGTGCACCCAGTAATAATGACACGTTCGCTCGTGTGATATCGTATTATTTATTGACACCAAAAAGCGAAACAAAAAATCGCATGAATTCATGAATACGCATGAGAGTCACAGAGAGCATTCGTAAGGAATGTGATGACTGACGACGACTACCTGTTTCTAGGCATGTATCTCTACCTAATCTCTTCTGAACGAGATGAATACACATTTACGCGTACCGGTTGGTGGACGTTAATTGGAAAATTGGGAAAATGAGGACGAAAATAGGAAATCAACCGTTCCTTTCGTGTTTGCTCTCTCATGAAATGCAACGTAGTGTTGGATCCTTTACGAGCTAGCCGTTTTGAAAAATCACCTCAAATTATTTCTCCTCTGTCCACGTTGGGAGGAACTGTACCTAAAAATTGCACAAATCTTTCACGTAAACAAATTTTCAATTTCTCAACTAAATCAAATGACGTCAAGAGAGCGACTTTTGGTATCCGCGTGTGAGTAATTTGTTGTCGAAACGAAAGAGCAACAAGGCTGGGGTATTCTTTTCAGGATTCTTTTTTTTTACGAAACTCCTTTCGCGGTCATTTTTATCTAGAAAATAACAGTAAACTCACACAGACATATAGTGAGATTTTGAAAATCCACACGTACGGATTTTCCCAACAAGTCGTTTACAGAATTTTCGAAAATAAATGGCGATACAATTGCACTCTAAGTGAGGATAAGAAATCCCTCCTTTTTTCTCGCTGATGCCGAATCATTCATCATTACACGCATTTCAATCAATCATTCCTCCTTCTCTCCTGAGAAAACGTAAGTGACTCACTCATCCTCTCTCTGTCTGCGTAATGGCATATTTATCATCCCTTTAAAAATAAAACTTACACGTGACTCCAAAATAATTGACTTGACATTGCGTTTCATGCACATAAACTTTTTTTTCTCAAAAAAAGACTTATTTATACGTTGTACACTTTACAAAACGAATGTATTTTTCTCATCTCTTCGAGTATCTCTCGAATGACAAAAATACAAATGTCTCATCATCGCCATTCCTCAACATCACATCTTGACAAGAGAGGAGTAAGTTACCAAAAAAGTGTAGAAAAACCAGTCCTTTCCTCTCTCTCTCTCTTCCTCGCTAAAATATCAATATCTCTCTTGAAAGAGCTTTTAATGTGACCATGCCGCATTTTCGATGCAGGTAAAACACGAAATAAAAGCTGATCCAACATGCATGCTTACCACTTGCTACTGACTACGTGCCGTTGTCTCACCATTTCGATGATAAATTTATAAAATGTGTTTAAGCATTGCCCACACCAACGAGAAGTAGGATTTTGAGGATGAATTCGTTTGCCTATGGGAAAAAGTAAAAAAAGCACATTATGCACTTCACGGCATATGATGAAAGCTGAAAGGAACGATTTGTAAGTTGGTGTTTACTACTAATTATGTATTTTTCTCTCTCTCTCTTCGCTCTGCCTTCAGTTTCGTGGATTTTTCTCTGAGTTCACATCATCAACTCGCTTCTCACACACTCTCACACTGCTAAAACAATGTGGAGGAAAAGAATGCATATATTTTTAGAAAAGCCTCGTGTCTATGCACATTATATATGTATTAGTACGAGACAAAATTATGATTTCCAGAGCGAACGCTTATAAATATACTTTGAGCCAAATTGAAATATAAAAGGGACTTCAAATGAAATCTGAGCTTGTCGTTTCATACCCATGTGACTATAGTTGTGCATTTATGCTCGCGCATGGATATACAAATTGGTATATGAGTGAAGGCAAAGAAAAAGTAGAATTTCCTATGAAAAAGTGCTCTTCGCGTCGTTTCTAGTCTGACACGAAGTTATTTTCTCTCCAAAGTAAGTGAGCGGGTGAGTGCACACACACTAATATTACGAACATCTAGAGAGATACTTTTTTTTGCTCTAATAGTAATCTTTTTGGTCAAATCTCCACATCCAATTTAACGAATGAAGCAAAAAATAACCGTGTGTCTATGTTTCTCTCTTCCCATTTACACATTACATGATGTGCATGTAATGCCAGCAGGGAGAAACAGGACTTCTGACGATGAATAACTTGGTTTTCTGCTTGACCAAGATGTATTGCTTATATATGAATCTGGTTCTCTCATCTCTCCACTTTTTTCTTCACTCCATTTGCTGTGCTACCTTTCAGTTTTTTGAAGACACATTTGGCATTCTTTTTTCTTTCTTCGTTCCCTCTATCTGCATATTATGAATTGCCCTATACGCTATATATAAAGAAGAAAAAAGTGTGTATATAATTATGGGATTTCTTGGTAAATACAGGAAAAAAGATCGACACCACCACCAAGCCAGAGCAAGAGAAACGTGTGTAGGGACGACGACTGAATATTGTCGAAAAATAAGTGCAAAAAAAGCAGCACCACAACCCTTAAATTTTTTTTATACGTGTGCGCTTCCTTTTTTCGTATTCTCAACTCATCTTGAGAGATGAACGAGAAATTTTCACTCGAAATACGATCAACGAGTAGTAGAAAAAAACGCCAAATGTTCTATAGGAAACGACATATAAAGTACACATAATAAACATCAGACGCGTTCTTCTCTCATCTCACAAACTCATCTGAATTAAAAAGTAAGAAAGCCATTAAGTAAAACTGTATCCCTCGTTCCACTTTATTTCTCTCTCTTCTTTAGGTGGCGGCCACTTGTACGAGAAGTTGAACTGTTTCTTTTTTGCTCGAATACATTTAACAGGCTTGTATGGTCAGTAATTATTGAAGACGAGATGATGCGAGCTGAAAAGTTCATGTTTCGAACAAAATGTGGTAATATTGTATTCTCAGCAGACGCTAGTAGAGACACAGAAGGAGAGAAAAAAATATTTAAGAAATATGCCGACTCGTCGTTTCGCTGTCCTTTGTGTCTGTCTTCTCCTTGATCTCCATGTTTTTGATGATAAAAAATTAAGACGTTGTCAAAATGATATATTTGAACAAGAGACCTGCTCTAAAAATAGACCGAGCATTACGATGACGACGACGATGTAGTTGAAGAAGGAGATACAGCAGCATGATGTTATATGCCCTGAGAGTTTTTTTTATTACATAAAACGCTTGCAAAGCCAGAAAAAAGGAAACAGAGATTATAATGAGAGTGCGCATTAACCTTCATACATTCATAGGAATTATGATGAAAGAAAAGTTGACGTAGCAAGACAACCTGTAGGCAAATCATAAAAGGTGCATACACTCTCAAACTCACATGACGATGACTCCTCTCTCCGTGTGTGCAATTCATTCCATTCTTTTCTAGGCGAATTTATATACTCACTACGCACACTCAAATGGTGAACATATTTTCAATTTCTTTCGAAAACGTGTGGGTTTTCTTTTACACCCTGTTTGATATGCATGCGTGCGGATGCGTTTCCTGGAGCCAGATAAAAAAAAACAAGAAGAAATAAGAAAAACCTGAAAGTTTTGGCCAGCTTTTCATGTTATTCTTGTTCCTCTTAAGTTGACGGCGAAGAAAAAAGGTGCGATGATGACGACGACGACGCTGATGAAGGTGCTTACTATTCGCATGCTCAATTTTCGAAAGAAATGACTACTCCTGTTCTGCTTCCACGGAGAAGAGCAACTTTTGTTGAGCAGAATTCTCAACCTGCCGAAAAGAGGATTACAGAGAATTGTGTTAAGTGGAAATATAGAAATATAGGGAACAAAAAAAAAATGCTCGGGTCCATAGATAGGCATGCGTTTTGAGGCGTAATGAAAATGAGTTTGTAACAGTTGTCCATTGTCTTCTTCTCCACCTCTCGTTTTCGAGGTGGAATCCGGTAATTCTTTTATAGCTTGAATTTAAAATAATAACACATGTTTCATACCTCCTGGTGCTATGATTTTTTTGATGCTGTCGCGTTTTGCTGGTGTTTACGCCGATATCAAAAACGATTTTACACGTTTTTCTCCCCTCAACCGAGTGACAATGCGGCGACTGTGTGAATGGAAGTGGTCTTTATTATTGTCACTGAAAATGGATGTTTAGTCGAGATAATGGCGTCATAATTTTTCCAATCGAAGAATATCAAGTGAATTGCAGAAGTTGTCCGCATACAAACTACATTTTACGCTGTGTCCCTGTGTGAGTGACTGAAGCAATAATAGATACGACAGTAAGTAGTCATTTCAAAAGCTGTAAACTATATTATTATACAAGTCAAACCTGTAGGTCGCTTCTCCGTCAAAATTATTTTTACATATCTGCTTTTTGCTTTGCTTGTGGAGCTGTACATAAGCACGTATATTTATACAGGCGTAATATTAAATGTACATTAAAGCGGTACATGCTCTCTGCCTGTGTGCGGTGTGTGTGTTTTCTCTTTCGATACATGAGCATACACAAACTCCATTCTTTACGGCGTAGGATTAACTACATTTTGTTTGATGTACATGACACATATGTGCACACCTTCGAAAAAAATTGCTTAGGCATCGTCAAAGACAGAATATGTAAATATATACCTATATATTGTTGTGCGATGATGATGAAGACGAAGAAGAAATCGTAGAAAAAAGAACCACGATTGTATCCTGATTGTAGAAAGGAATCCAGTTTTTCTTCGGGCACTGTACAAATGCATGCATATTCTCAAACTCTTTTTTTGGCTGAATAAAGGGTTTCAAAAAATCTTGTTGCTATTTGTGGTCTCTCCTGAAAGGAATGGGTCGAAGAATATTATTATAGAGGCTCTCTGCCCGCCGTGGTGTGGCAAGGTAAAAGGTGGCCAAAAAATATGACGCTACAGTTATGCAATTCTTGTTCTCTCTGGTTGATGATGATGGTGGTGGTGGGTCGTTAATATAATATTTTTCGATGAAAATATATAGGCATACCCACAAACGTGATCTCTCCTTTCTGTATTCCACCTGAATTTTAAAAAAATAGTACACAACTAGAGAAACAGGGCTTCTTGGATACACGAAAGGTGAAGGAAGAAGCCAGGTATAATAATCAGATCGTTTTCACGTCGCGAAACAACGGAATGAATCATTTTCTCGGCCCCTTTTCCCTCAAAGTCAGACAAGGAAGGCACATGCACCTCGTAATCACGACGAGATTGACGAGAGGAGATTGACTCATGGAGCTATGTTATTTTTGGGCTGCTTTCCTCCAAAATAAGATTTTCATCTCAAAGCTGTCATTACGCACAAAAACAAGGTACCTCTGAAAATAAGGGTAGTTGACATTTCATCCAAGATTTAGCGTTTTTTTTCACTGTGATGCTTTTAGTAATAGCATTATTCCTGATTACGCCGGACTACCCTTGATTGTATGGATTTACTTTACTCTGAATCAAATTTTTACAATAATGGGTTTGACGCAAGGAGGAGTGGTGAGTTTGTTCTATTTCTCAGTAGGAAAAACAATTGAGAGTGGCTCGTCCTCATCATCATCTTTTTCACAAGTAGCAGTCGTACATCTTGTTGTTTCACTCCTTCTCAATTCTCAAGAATGTGAATTACGTGTGAAGCACGAAAAAAAAGTTGCTCACAACTCTTTTCATGGAACTGTCCAATTTTCATTCAGGTATCTCTCTGCATATAATGCAAATGATGAGATCCAAGTATTATAATAATAGTCTTCCTTATCCAAAATAAATCAGCCAGTGAGCTGCCTATATATAGAAACGTTTTGTTTCGGAAACGATCCCACACAATATTCATTTATGCAGAGTACAACATGATAATTGGAATAAAATGGGGGGAAAACATAATTTGCCCACTTTGTACACGAGCTCACTGCTCAAATGCATGAGCCAACCAGAGATTTGGACAAATGTGGGAGAATTTTGAAAGGAGATTACATCGACTTTCGCAATCGTAAATAAAAAATTGAACAAAAAAGTGTACGCGCGCAGGTACAACAGAGCAATACTCGTTCCTATTGAAAGGCATCAGGGCAAATAAGTATCTGCAAAAAAAAATATAAATGTGATGATGATGATGAGGATTATGCAATAACTCATTGTTTTATAACATTGGCATAAATATCTCATTATTCATGGTCAAAATGTGGACTTGGGAAGAAGCAAAAACCAGAAGAAAAAAATTGGTTGTTCGTCGTTCTTCTCTCTCACACCATTTTTCTCTAGGATGAGAAATTATCAATGGAAGAAATCGTTTTCGAAAACAATTACAAGCATAGCACAAGCATCTAGTTTTGCCATAATGTTTTTGAAGGGTGCAGTGAAAGTGAGAGAAGCCTATCAGCGTCTAAAAATATTTTGTTTGTTAAAAAAAGAGTCTATTTGCTTTAGTAGTCGTTTCATTGTGTCCAAGAAAACTGCAAGTCATTCAAACTCCCTAATTGTGGAATGACGTGTTTTCTCTCATAAAAATGGCCACACACTCATAAAATGTATTTTTAACCATTAGCGTTGACTCATCATTCACAACTCTAAGAAAAAATGTTCAATTCCTTTTCTGAGTTTAAAGCAGAAAGAGAGGGGCTGATTTTGAATCATCATCTCATTGCAATTCATTACGTCTATTATATCCTTTCGAGAACGTTTTCTCAACTCCACGATGAATTCTCAATGTAACACAGTTCTTACACGAAAAGGTGACTGAGAGAAATGGGCTGACTTCTTTTTGTTTGAGTATAAAACTAGTACCGACAACTTTTTTTCCCTTTTTGTGTTACCTTGCAATGCAAAAAAAAATATGAGCATATTATTTTTGTGCAGGTGTTCTCAGTTACCCTAATTACTGTTGTGTGGTAGAAAATACTTTGTCTACGAGAGTGAACCTTGTGTGTGCGAATCCACCAAGATCCCATCATCCCTTTCTGAAAATCTGTGTGTGTCGTGTTGCCACGCAAACTTGTTAACGATCTCTTCAGCTTTCATCATGATGGCGAATGTTTTTTTTTTTGGTGAACTTCCCCGACTTGTCATATTCGTTTTACGCATTGGCATTTCCAAGATGCGTACGTGCAACCGTTTGACGCGATTATGAAGAAGCTGCATTTTTATTACGTAAAAAGATTTTTGGCATGCATCTCAAACAAGCTCGTCGTCCGCCGAGTACGGAAAATGAGGAGGGGGAAACGAGTCTTTTTTCTTCACGAGTTGAAAAACTTGACCATTTTTCACATACCTTTCTGTAAATACCTGTTTCATCAATCGATTCCGGAGGTTTATATATTTTACTCAGAGAGATCGCAAGAGAGAGAGAGAGCGACAGGACAGAAATGTTGTATCGAAAAATGCGTGCACCTCAAGACTCCTCTCCACGTGATATGATTTTTTTTCGGTGATGATGATAATGATGACGACTGAGAAGTTACCCAAAAGATCTCCACGTGCATTTCGACTCCTTCCTAAACTCCTTCCTCACATCTCTCTCTCTCTCTCATTCCTTTCAACTTGTTTGAGTATCAGAGGTGAAAAATTTATGCAACCCTGATAAAAATAGTGTGCTTCCTACCTCTGAGCATGTGTCTGCTTACGCACTTTGTACGCATCCCACTCCACTCAGCCAATACAGACAGGACGCATGCAATCATGTAGGTATGAACGCATTTGATTTCCTGAATTTCAACTTGATCTTCAAGACCACTAAAAAGGAGCCAGATGGAAAAGTAATATATTTTCTCTCTCTCTCTCTCGTCGAAGGGAAAGGGAGGAAAAAAAGTGCGTTGCAAAACGCGATAAAAATACAGAAAAATCCTATACATTGTTCCATCTCTCGGCGTATACCGAGTGTTTTTTTGGGCAAAAGCCTGTGTTCGTCTTTTTAGAGGTCATGCACTTATGGTGTGCAGGCCAGATGCGGTCATACAAAACAGGTTTTCTCCTCCATGTCTTCAACAAAGACGAAGGGGAAAAAAATTAGTCGACGACGAAAAAGATGACGATGTGATGTTATGCATACATTGTAAAATTGGATCTTTTTTGTGCACAAACAAAACACATGTCTTGTCTCGGTTTTAAAAAAATATGCTCATTGCATGCGCTAATAAAGGTGCGAGAGAGATACAATAAGACTCTGAGAGATGTGTTTCAAACTAATCTTAGGCTTTTCCTTATACTTACCTCAAACCTCTTTCAGCTCTTTTGCTATTATTATTACAAAATCCTTTTCCTTCTAAAAACTCTCCTTCTCTTTTTTTGCTCATCACAAACTCAGAGAGCCACATAGTTTTTCTCTAATAACGATAATCTTTTCTTTTTGGAGAATGGACATCTCGTCGTCTAAGCTGGTTTTTTCCTTACACGAGGCAAAGTGAGGAACATTCTCCTGTAATGTATCAGATGAGAGTAAACAATAGACAAAGTCTCTTCCTAGATTATAAGTATTAGGCTCACCAAAACTGCATATCAAAAAATATGCTTTTATACGTTTCAATGTTTACGAAAATTCTTGTGGATCTCTGGCTGTGTTTGTGTGTGATGATGCCTGGCAGAAAAATGTATATATTTATGGGAAACGAAAAAAAGATGCGTAAGTGGAACCACAAGGCGTATAAGGAAGAAAACATATCGTTTCGATACAAAATACAAGTTTTTACTTTGGACCTCTTTTTCTTTCTCTTTTTACCTTCGGCATTCCATGCAAACCATCAACAATTGGACGATCCCTCCGACGTCTCAGAAGTGAAAAATCCTTTTTCCTCTCTCCTTTTTCTTCGTTTCTTCCTCCTCGACTCCTCGTGTCAAGCTCTACAACTTGAGTGAAATGAATATATATATATAAGAAAAAAATTAGGAAAACCTGCATAACTTTGAAAGAAGGAGCAGGTTCTGCATGTGCTTTTTTAGCGGAATTTACATACGCACAAAAAAAATCGTTATGTGTCTGACACTGCACCATATGTTTATTTGGGGGTTTTGATTATGCTTATCACCACCGTACATGTGTACAGATTGAGAGGATTTTTGTCGAAGAGAAAATTTAGGTGGAACAGGTGGAAAAAAGAGACTCTGCATTGTTTCTCCTCTTCAACTGACTAATCAGGTGGAGCAGGATTTTTTGATTGTGTGTCTCTGTCTCAATGTGAGAGACGGAAAGAATGTTTTACAAAAGGGATGATGCGGAGGATGGGAAGAGGGTGAGGAAAATATTTGCATTGAGATGGGCCACGCATAAAATTCTACGCATGTGCATAATCAACCCATATCATCATCATGCGTTCTTTGGCAGCCCACATTTATATCCTTTGCAGCTCAATTAAACTTGGTTGCGTTAATCTTTCGCTCTCTACTTGAAGACTTGATTTGATTGTGGTTAAACTTTTTATTACTAGTCATTTTTGCTCGAAGAAATGGAAATAGAATGGATTCCTCTTGGGCGATTTAGGTGCACATTCAACAAAGAGAGAGAGAGAGAGAGGAACTAATCAGAAGTTGATCAAGTCCAGTCTGTGAGTCCTCCTCAAAGAGTGCTTACACATTTGCTCACATTTGTTCTCTGATTGGACACATCTCCTCATGCTCCACATTCATAGATTTACTTACCAACTGTGCTCTCTTTTTTTCACAATGATCTCTTTCTCTCTTTATTATCCCTGTGAGGCTATAACGCAATTTTTTAAAATAAAAAACTCCTGATCTAATATGATATGCGTATGCGTGTGAGTGTACTCTTTCCTCCACATTTTCTCTTTTTTATGGATAATATCCTTTCTCATATCATCATCAAATGGCCATAATTAAAAAACGGTTTTAGGGTGCAGTCTCGAAAAAAATCGGCTCATATAAACATGTATACCTACTCAAGCTTGTAATTGTGTAATGAAAGGTATGTGTGTGCCTAATATTTAGTCTTGTCTACTGTGAACGTGTGCGTTTTTGCTGTTTTTTGTCCACATGTGGTCAACTCGCTTCAAACTCTGTTCACACTTTTTTCTCTTTTGGCTCCCTTTTCGACTTGGCTTCTGTGCAGATGTGTTTCACTTCTTAATTGTTACACACACATACTCGGTGGATTACTCTATCATTTATTGTCTAATCAAAAGATTCCTTTGGATAAAGTCAGAGAGACGGTGGAGAGAGAGAGAAAGGAGAAAAACTAAAAACAGGTGACAAAGGAAACAGGTTTTAGGCATTATTACTTTTTGTTGGCTTATTAGCGCACCCTCGGAAACTAATAAAAAAGGTCATATAAACTGTAGCAAATACCATGGCTTGATATATGGATACACATTTTCAGGTAGTATTATTATTGATGGCGAAAAGAGATTAAAAAATTGAACGCCCTTGATCTCTCTCGACAGCACACGCAGAGCGACAGGAGGAGAGAGGCAGAAAACTCTCTGTTTACGAGAAAAACAGACAAAATGTTTCAAAACGTCGTCGTTGCCGTGTACACGTTTTTTTCTGCTCGCACCACAATGACACGATATTGAGAATCTGTGTGGTGTGCGTCTTCTCACATCCCATTTAGTTTCGTGAACAATTGCTCATAACTGTAACATGGTATGGGTCGGCCGATGGGAAGAAATGATGGCTGAGCGGAACAAGGGAAAATAATATATTTATATGCAATGATGATGATGGCCCCAGTTTTTTTTACTCTGCTTCTCTTGAAAAGATGGAAATATAGTTTTGGAAAGATGAGTGAGCAAACAATGTTTCTCTGAGTTTCGGTGTGAGTGCACTTTTAGCCAAAGGGTTAAATATTTTTTGTGCGTCTCTCTGACGGATAGTTTCGGTGGGCTCGAGTTGTTTTCATCTGAAAATGATTATGGCGAAAGGTGGCCACCAAAAAGTCGAGCCAGAGAGAGAGAAAGAGCGAAAAAAATAGGTAGAAAATCCTTTCTCAGAATAGTGACCGCATCATCATCAAAAACGATTTTTGTGCGAGTGATGCACCAAAAAACTAGCTCCACGCCAGGATTGATATTTATATCACATCTGCTCCCCTGTGCCATGAAATGGGAGAGCACAAAAAGTCCCTGCCATTTGAGAATTTTTTGACAGTGGTGATAATGTAAATGGAAGCAGAAAATCTAGAGGAGAAGAATGAGAAGAAGAAAAAAAAACTGGTCTGTGCTACTTTTTTTAGGTTTTGCGTCACATAACATTACATTTTGAGTAATATACCTGTGATGCCAACTGTATGATATGAGGGTATGGAAAAATGTGAGGTTGATGGTTATAAACTTGTACAAGAACAAAAAACAACAAGCAAGTTCTTCGTCTCTCTCCTTCGTCCGTCAGTGATTGTGAGATGCGTGTGTGTTCATTAAAGGAGAGAAGGAGAGTCATGCCAGGTTATGGGTAACGATACCACGTGTAAGTCCGAGAGAACACTTCCACATTTTGTGCTACCCCCAACTTAATGTCGTAAGAGTCAAGTGCGAGCAGCAACAAAACAATCTACTTTTTTGCCATGTACAATTCGTAGTCTCATCATCTTGCATCGGAGAGAGCCACCACAGGATTGAATTTGAGTGGTGCACGCAGGGCACGGCGCTTGGTGGTGGTGGAAGCTCGTATGGAATGCATGATCCGAACGATGTCAAATTAAAACTCAAATCCCATTGCGAATGACAAGATAAGCTCAAGAATGCAACAACAAATGCGTATTCTCGTTTTTGAGCTTATCAATACATATATATGGAGCAAATCACTCATTAGACAGACGAACATAACGATTTCATACAACTTGGAAGTGAAGAATAAATTCTCATTTTTTGGAAATAACCTCACTCCTGTTCCAACCCCCTCGAGGTATTACGAGCAAAATGCGTAGACTTTTTCGGCAATAGAGATGAGAGCATTTTTATTATTAGTATATCTTTAATTGCGAGCCGATGGAAAATAATTAGATTTTTCCAATTTCGCTACAGATCTGTCAAAAGGTAATTTGCATAATATGAAACCACTCTTGACTGATCCTCACCTCTCACTACCCGTTCCTGGGGCAATGTGAACCAGTGAGATTAGAATACCTCAAAAAATGGATGTCTCTCTCGCAATTACGCATTACTCAGCCACCGTGTGGATCTGCGTCATCCTCGTTTCCCCGAAGATACGCATCCAAACGTTTTTGATAGAATTTAATTTTGCGACTCATTTATTGTAAAATTCCGCGCTCGGGTACGTAACTTATCTTAAGTTTGTGGCATTCTGTAAACCTGAAAACTTCAGAAAACATACCTTATTCTGAAGTGGCAACAGACTTCTTCAGGATGTGCGCTTTTATTTTAAGACGAGAGGAATTCAAAGAAGAATAATAAAAGTTGCTTTCTTTTTGCTCATCCTCTTTGGTCTTGACGAGAAATGTGTGGGGTAGTAAATAGGTAATATACATCCTAGAAAATCATCCCTCTCTCGCATAAGAAGAAGAGTGTGAGCTTTTGGTGAATTCGTATAATATCAGCTCAAGTTTGAGGATACTACCTTGCTTTTTCCAAACAACTTTTGCTGCTGAAAAACATTTTTTTCATACAGAGAAGCAACAATGAGGAGTAAAAACACTCACTCTTCACAGAAAGAGACCTGTGTACACCAGGACGGTCAGCTTTTTTGAGTTAGTTGCTCATCCGATCCCAGTGCACGCACACACACACACATTTCGCTTGATTCCTTTTCGTTTCTAGTCTTCTCATCATCAACCCCTTCGCACACATCTACCTCATTTGCAATACGTGTATTTTTTGTACAGCACTCATCTCGCCGCCCTCCTCCAATGCCCACGACAAACGGAATATTTCAAACGTCTACACACAATCTCGTAATACGTTTAAGTTGATCATTGATTTTTCATCAAAACGTGCCTCCGAGAATTCCGCATTTTTCCTCAGCTTTGCTGTGTGCCGCTTTATTACTTGTAAATTCATCGGTATTCCAGAATCAAAGCTGACAGTTTTTTTTTTCAATTTTTCTATTTTCAGAGTGCAAAAAGCCATAAACTTTACAACACGGAGAATCAGGCGTCAACCTAATTTTTACTAGTTGCGAATGTGTTGTGTTGTGAGATCGAAGACACTTTTTTGAAAATTTTTCTCCAGTCAACACCACCACAGAGCACACCGAAGAACTCAAGAGGAAAATATTGATTCTTTCGTAACGAATTCAGGGTGAAAGTTTGACAAGTGGAGAGTGCCAGTAAACTCGACGGATGCAGGAGGAGTCCCAGTATACCCCGAGAAACGGAAGCAATATGCAAGGACGTCGCACATCCGCTTGGTTTCTTCCTCAATCACAAATCTCAAGCAGCATTGGTAATTGTCGATGTGACGCCTCCTTCCGCAGTATTCTTCAACAACGGTGGCCATTGTATACTGTGCCAACTGTGAAAGTGTCACAGGAATCGTGCATTGCACTCATCAAGTGATCTTTGAAATACGAAAAGGGTTGAACCTCTGTTTTAATTTATTTGCCCAGGAAAAGTATTACATGAGTGTGTGGTGACAATGCCATGATGGTTTTACGACATGCGGGTACTCCAGTAGCGACGATTGCGTGTCGTAATGAGAACACTAGTGAACAGGAGAAAGTAGCGCCGATAGCGATGGATTTGAGCAAGAGTAAATCCACCGGGTCCTCTGCGGCGGACCCAGTTCCTCTGAACTTGAACAAAAACTGTTACGTGCCGACCTCGATGAGACCGTTGTCGTCGTCGTCGCGCTCCTCTGAGAATATCATCAACAACAACACGATCAACAATAACAACAATAATAACAACAACGACATCAGTGCCAAAAGCCATAATATTTATAAGAGTGAGTCGCCAGTAAACTTCTCCACTCGGAGGAGCCCTTCGTCTCAGCCATCGAATCCGGTTTCCAGCCTGGTCTCAATACCCCAACTCAATCACCTCCATAATCATCACAACCACTATCATCATAATCACCACCACCCGAGACGGAGCAGGAAGGGGGAGTTGCGGTGGAGGGATTTGAGTGTGCATGCCACAACTCAGCAGGAGGATGATGACAACACGTACTCCTCCCCAGACTCGGGCCTCCACCGCGACTCTCCAGGGGAGGAGGACGAAGTCACAAGCACTAAGCCTCTGAGCCCGTCTCTCTGGCGGACATCATCAACAGGGCCCGTCGTTCCGAACACGTTGTCACCGTCCTCACTCCGAAAACAGTCACATCCGTGCCTCATCCCGTTGTCGTTGATCCGAGCAAAATACAATCAGGGCAATGTCTCCCCTGGCAGATTCGTGTCGTGGGACGACGAGCACCTTGGCTCAGGCTCTGCGAAGGGCAGCTCGGAAAGCTCGTCGGGGGACAAGGTTCAGACGAAACGGGCCCGGTTGGAGGAGATGGTGTCGCATATCAAAACGACGAAAGATAGAACACGGCACTACTCTGGGGATGATGACACCTCGTCAGGAGGCCATGTCACGTCGAGTGATGAGGTGATCGACGATGGGCCGACGGATTTGAGAAACACTGCGGTCTACCGGACCAGAGACAAGGGGCGGAAGGAGGAGGCAGACAAGGTGGGTCTGAATCTAATCAAGAGTGCATTGTGCAAGGAAGACTATGACGAGGACGAGGAGGAGGTGGATGAGCCATGTAACTTGGCCTATCCCAAGTCCTCCTCACCCAGAACTGATGGGTTGGACATTGACCAGTGGAAGAAACAAGCACAACTCAAATCCACGCCGCCCTTCCCCCTGTCCCCGACGGATGCGGCGAAGTTGTACGGGATCGATCCGGACACGTACCAGCAACAAATTATGCAACTTCAACTAACCTCCGCTGCCATGCTAGGGGACCCGAGTGGTTTGCTGAAAGCTTTAGGTTCCTATCCTCCCTGGGTGTACATGGGCTACTACTCGCAACTCTTACAATCTTTCCAAGCTCAAGAAATCCTGAGGCAGTACGCCCTCCAGTCATCGTCACAGCCTTCAGCAACACAGGGGGAAAAGGTGAGTTTTCCATCATTTACGAAAATATTGGTTAACTGTTGTTTTTTTTTAATATGAGTGTTGTGTATGCTTACTGAATTCGTGTGACAGACTCCGACGATTGGACGAAACACGGGGAGCGTGAACAACTTCAGTCAGTCACCCCTCTCCCCCGCGTCAGTCAACGAGGGTCCAGCAGGGATCGACTCCGATGGCTCAACGGTTGGTCAAAGCACGCCGAGCGGGGCGAGTGGAAAACGGGCTCCCAGGGCAATGACTGGACGGCACGTGCGCACCGGCACAGGCGCATCTCCTTCCACCCTTCTCACCCTTCGACAGAAGATTGAGGAACGACAGCGGGTGAAAGCTCAGCAAGCAAAGCAGGAGGCCCTGCTCCATTCTCAAGGCAAGGGTAGCAAAGCCAGCAGCAAGTATTCGAGGAGACCGAAAAAGTAACAGTAATACGAACGATAATTATTACACAAACACAACATCATCATCAGTATAATTTGCTACACAAATATTCCTATACATATTATTATCACTATATATTCTCTTTATAACGAAAGCCAGTGAAATATAGGTGTAAGAACTTACTAAAAATTAGCGGTAAGCATATCGTATAAGATATTTGATAAGATTTTCATTGTTTTAGAAATGTAATTAGAAAGGCGAAACCACACTCTCAGGAGTAGAAGGCTTGTCTTTCCCGAGTGTGTGGTGAATGCAATGAGCGCAGTTCCTCTGACGTTGGTGCAGTCTTGTAAAATGGTAATTTTAAATGTGTCCATATCCTTTATCACAAGCTCCACTTGAGGAAGCTCGTAGAAAAGCCATCCAGTATTTTTAATTCAAAATAGATATATATGAAATGATGTTTGTTCTCCCGTAGTAGGTGAACGACGTCAAGGCATCTCTGGTATTTGAAAGACTACATAGATGAAACAAATGTTACTTTTTCTAAGAGAATCTTTTTTTCCAGATCAAATGAACAAGCGTTTTTTTTTACTTTTTGTGCGTATCTGAACGACAACGAATAATATTTGAAACCCCATTTATGGCCAAGGACGGGTAGTAATTTAGCTTAGTTGAAGAGAGGAATTTTGATCTACTACAAAATTGCAGGATGGAACAAAACTAAATTTAATTAGCGAAGAAATTCAACTCTACGAGACTATAATATAAAAAAAGAGCCAGCATAATTATTGATTAGAGTGAGTTGAAATTTGAAAGAGATTGATAACATGTCTAATCCAAGTGCCAAAATTCGAAAGAGTTTGAGATTGTAATGAATAGCTGTTTTTTCTCTTTCTTTTTACGATAATGTGTAAAAGAGAATAGCTAATATATTTGCCATCACGAAGAAGCCATCATCATTCCTAAATATTTCAGCCTGTGCCTCCTATAACGCTCAAGAAAGCTCTTTCTGCCTCTCTCTTTGAAGTACGCATTGTTCTCCCAATCATGATTTCTCATTTTGTCAGGCTTTGTTCCGAAAATGGGGGTTTCATTGAAGACACGCGATACAGAGGTTGCAGACGTGCTTCATTTGTTTTCTTAGGAAATAGATTAGAAAATATTTTGTATTCCTCTTTAGTTGCCGCAAGAGTAGCACTAGTAGTGATTATGATTTTGTAGAAACTGTATTGCAATCGCTGAACTGTGTACGGGTGCCATTATACTGGATTTTTATATGTAAATGTTCTCCATAATCAATTATTTTGTAACAATGTGCAAACCTCAGCCTCGAGTTCCGGGTTGTAGTTGGTAAAAGCATTTTACAGTCATAGCGATAAGGTGTAACGTTCCAGATAAGACGTTTTATTTTTCCAAGAAAAAAAAACATTTTTCTCCAGGACTAAAGCCTAACGGAGGAGTGTAATAGGCATACACTCTCTGCAGAAGTTCCTGGGCAAAGTGTGCAAAGGTGAAGACGAGGTTTTTTTTAACGATATTGATGCAGACTGGTATTGAGTAATTAATGGAGATACGCCAGACAGCTTTTGCTAATGGACAGCTACACGGCCTAGCAGCTTAATAACTGATTTCTCACAACCGTGAGTCAAAATCACTTTCCCGAGCCAAGTCCCTCCATCAGATTCCGAGAAGCGTGACGAAAAAAGTATTTGAAATGTGTGCTACAACATGTGAAACATTACATTTAAAATGTGACTTGTTTGTATAATAATATTACTATATATTAGATTAATTGTAATTTCAGTATATAAAATAGGCAGGACCCGAATTTAGATCAAATTACTCGCACATCAATTCTACAACTTGAACTGGGATTTAAGAAGACTCTGAATGCTTTCCTTTCTGTGTTTTCGTGGGTGCAGGGAACCGTGCTACCGTATCTCGATTAGCTAATGATAATTCTACACACTGGACAACATAAGCCCCATTTTTAAGTATGTGACGCAAGTGACGGAAAGAAAACTGTGTAAAATGCTGGACATGAACAAAACGTATAGAAAATAAGACTATTCGTGACGCTATTTATATGCGTGCTGGATTAGTTGCGTTGAGTTTTTTTAAAACTTACGTAAAAAAAGTCGACAGTACAGTTAGAACATGTGTAGCATAAAGTACTCATTTTTATATTATTTAAAACACACACAACCTGTAGCCAGTTGAAAATATACTTTTATAAGTCTTTAACTTATTGTTGTGATGAGTTCCAACTGGAAACCATCATGATAGAAAAATGTGTTCGTTAGGCTAGTAATCGAGGGGACGAGAGAGAGAGAGAGAGAGAGAGATTAATTAATTTTCCTCTTCGGAATCGTCGCCGTTACAGAACTATATTATGTTATATCATATCAATAATGTGAAGTCGACATGAAACTTTTCAATCATCTCTCTCTCTCTCTCTATTTTGTGCAACAATAAATGTCTAATCTAAACAAGTAAGGTTTTGAGACAAGTGAGAGATGGCCATAATATTCTGTACTCTTTTCTCTCTCCCCTAATTTCAAATAAATAATTAGCTAGCATAGTTGACGTGTATAAGTGCCTAAAAAAGAAGAGAAAAAAGTTCTGTTTCAAATTTTCAGAGATCATAAACTTATTCCCATTTATTTTCTCTAGGAAAGCGAAGTAATGTCTATGTTCAATATTCGAGCAGGATTACAAGGTGTTTTGTCCACTTTTTTTTCTGAAAAAAAAACTACACACACGATTCAATTGATGTGGGATGAATACTCATTATTTATCGACGTCAAGGATGATGGTGATGCAACTCAATCATATGCGTTGCATTTTTTGTTCAACCAGTCAGTATTGAAGCATTTAGGTCTTTTGAAACACTACTTTTTACAGCCGTGCGTACCTCAGCTTGTATTACACAATGTGTTAGCGCTGTACCCAAAATTTTATGAAAAATAAAAGAAATTGGAAAATATACACACACTAATAAACTAACGAGAGAGAGAGAGATACGTGTACTCGTGTTAGACAAAGAATTATTTTGCACAATTTGAAGACTCTCCGCACCGTAATGATACTTCTACTACAAGAAAATACTCTAAATATATGTTTGCCTTGAATTCATGGAGATTATTGGAGACTTTGAGCTGATTTAGGAATCCGAGACATTTTAAAGCCTTATTTTTGCCGAGTTTGGCCAATACAAATATCAAAACTTCTGCGAGTCCGTGTCACGTGTCTCTTGTCGAAATTCAATCATACTTTCTGTTTTTCATTCCCGAATAATTTACATGACATTTGATGTTTTGAAGGTATTTTTAATCGAAGAGGAAGCACAACTGAGTGCTCCAAAATAGTTTCCTACACAATATTTTAAACTATATCTGCGTGGCGGATTGAATGGAAAAGAAATGTTCTACAAACCTAATATTATTATTATACAACGAAAGTATCTCAAAGTTTTATTCCCATTTTTGTCAAGCTCACATTCAGTATACAGAACAAAACTGCGATTTTATACACTCCTCGTTTTCTTTTTGGATGGCATCACGCTTGATGCGTATACACTGCTGCTCATAACATTCACACATTGTGATCCACTTTAAAACTAATGTATTGTGAGATTAATTTCACATTTTTTGATTCAACAACTGCATCACCACCGTCAAAAAAATATGAAAATTAGTCGTGAGGATGATACCGGGGCAAACCGACCTCTAAAAAGTTGTACGTTTTGGCAATAAATTCCAGAAAGGATTTCATCTTTATCTGCATGTGTATTAATCAAATCCTTATGTAAACTCTACAGAGTTTGTCCATGTACTTCTAATATGCTCTTAATAATTTATATAAAACTCATGATCCAAGAGAAAAAGAAACGAATAAAGTAGCAACAATGCAAATATACTACTTTGAATGATAAAAAAGCTGTCTTATTTTTAACTGCACAGAATGCTGATTAGCAGGACCAATAAAGGCATAAAACTCGCTAATAAAACGACTTTGAAGGGACATCGTTGCAAAGAACTCTGTGCTCGATTTACAATTGCAATTAATACTGGAACGATGGGAGTGGCAAACCTGAAAAGGCAATATACACACCTACGCACAACAAATTCCCATTGGCAAAACGGACAAACATCTATTCACTTCATTTCAGTCTTAACTTTTGACTCCCAGGTACTCATCCCACGCACAACACTCCATCCTCTCCGCAGGGGCTGTCATGTCACAATTTTGCACATTTCCATTTTCTCTCTCACTTCATTTTTCGTTGAATTAGTATTCAACTTTTCCGTCGTATCCAGTCTACAGAGACGTCTCCATTTAAGATGCTGCAGAAGAAGCTGCATTTTTGTTGACTGTGTCAGCATTCCTATCAAAATGCTCATTACGCAAATGTGGCGTGCGTTTGAGGAAAATGATTTGTTTTGAAGCCCCGTCTCAAAACATTTACAACAAATATCTTTGTGGTGTCAGCAGAGAGTGCAATTAGGCAACACTCCGTAACTGCGCATAAACCAAATCTATTTGTTGGCTACGATTTAAACGGATAATAAATTGTACGGATAATGTATGCTGTCATTTTTATCGTTTTCCGCAATTGTGGAACTACACGTGTTTACCTGGACACGTAACATTAAGTCAATATATTTACTGTTACCAAACCTTTCCTCTGGTTTAAAAAAAATAAATATTAAACACAATGGAGCAGAAGCAATCTTCTGTCGGGTTTTAAGAATATGGAATTTGTTTTGCATGCGTGGTATCAATTTCCCTCTCCGTTTTTGAAACAAGGAAAAATACTGCTAAAAACCTACTACTGCTAAATACACTACTTGAGGATTTAAAATCTGTTTTCTCCCATTTCAAGAATTGTTAGCAAAATCAACCATTGCAAGTTTTGTTTGACCTACGGGTCATGGTCATATTTGACCTTTAGTTTAACGTTACCATGATCTTTAATACAAGTCAATATACACGTGCGCTGTTTGAGCTGGTAAAAACAAGAATTGACAAGATCAAAGTTTGCACTCAATCAGTCACACAAACCAACATTTTCATCGTAAACAAATGCAAAGTAACTTCCTATCACATATCGTCAAAAAATGAGAGGGAGATTGACAATAATGGTACCAAGAGGCCACTCGGCGTTGGGTTGTAATTGTTACTAGTCGCCTTTGTGTTCATTTTGCACGATTTTTAGAAAGAATGGTAAACTGATTTTTAATTTGAAACTTGTGAAGGGACACGAAGTAAGCACATTACTAAATGACAAGTACAATTTGTAACAGCATTGCAAACATTTCAAGAGTAAATCAATCACATTTTGCATAGCCTCTTAGTTCTTACTCAATACTAGTAGTGAACCACAAAATTTAATATTGTAAAAGTTTTAGCCCAAATGGCGACCGACTTCTCAATACGATTATTGTGAGACTGGGGATAATTCTGAAACAAGTTTTATGGTATTTGTTGAATACATAACGGTAGCTATATAATGCACAATGCGCTCCGGGCAACAATAGTACAAAGTTCAGTTATAAATTTCAGACGATTTTAATTGTGTGAGATTCCAATGCTACAATTGAGTGAATCCTCCACTCATAAAAGCCAGATAGAATTGGGCCCAATCAATGTCCAGTGTTCATTTCAACAAGATCATTTACTATTTAAAATAATACTAAACGTACAACCAACATTTTAACTGGAGAAGCAAACGTCAGATGAGAATTGAACAATTACATAGAGGATCTGCAAGCAACAGCTTCCCCAGGATTTTACTTCAACACTAAATTCTTCTTTCCACTTTTTGCTCAGGTTTCTGATGCGCAGTTTGTTTTGGTCGGATTTGTAAAAGTAAAATATACATGCACATCAAAACGTCTACATTTTTGTACTTTGTTGCTGATCAACCAACCCACACACTTCTCAAGCATGTTCCTCCATTTATTTCCTTTACGCGAGACCAGAAAACTCATTCTCTTGTTTCGAAAAGGTTTCAACTTGAGTGAGCAGATAATACGCACTGACGATGAGAGAGAAGAGATGTGAGTGCTTTGACTTTTTGGCTTGACCTTGAGTTTCCGGTATTTCAGGATATTATGCTATACGCAGGATTGTCTGTACACAGTCTAATAAATATAACCTCAGCTCGATCTTGTATGCATTTTATTTTTACGTATATGATTTCACTGCGTAATGATCTATCTTGTCGTCTATGCATTGTGGACCCTGCCAAATCTCATAGTGCAAAGTGTGGACGAATTGTACATGTGCTTGTTTTATCTCGCTACTTATTACGAATTACATTTTTTAAAGAAAAATATCAAATTTTAAACCCATTGAATACCCAACATGCAAATGAGCTATCGAAGGGGTTTTTCCAACAACTAATGCGTCTGGTCATAACGATTTCATTCAATACGACGAAGTAATCCAATTTTCCGGTGTTTACTCGTCGTTTAAATATGTGTATTATTGTTTACATTATCGGTGTCAAAAGTGACTATTTATGCACATATTATTTAAAGTGACACACTTAAAAACCATAGTAATTGGTCTGGAAATTATTCATTTTCAGATCAATAATTAAGTTGAAAATTGTATTCTTATTCCGCGCTAATTTAGTCACGACATTGGCTTCGGGAGCGACACATCTTCAGCATTCTGCGTCAGATTCATACTTTTCTGGCTCCACTAACTGGCCTCCCAACATTTTCTTCGTGTTAATCCGAAGTGTCGCTAGCCAACCTTCTCTCTGCGATATGAAAACAAGTTTGTAAACGAGACACTTGCCCAAAATCAAGCACATGTTTCAGCAGCGTCCAACATGTTTCAAAAACGGTCAGACTCCGTAGTACAATACAATAGTGGAGAGTTTCAAACCTGTCGACAAAAGTCATCATTCTGCATGCAGCCCCTCTTCGGGAGATTACGGAAAGCTTGGATGTCCTCCAGAGCGAACCGCTTCCACACTGTAGATGGCTGATGCAACACGAATCGTAGGGCAACAACGTCCCGTAACTCGACCAAACTCTAAATTTTCCCCACAAAACACACACACATCACTTTCACTCACCACATACTCATAGAGATGTGTAAGGTGAGCGTAAAGTCATTCTCACACTTTCACCGCAACGACTCGTGAAAGTCGTAAACGATTGTGTCAATTACGTGATGAGGCGAGTGAGAGAAAGAGAGCGACATAAACTGACCGAATTATGTGTTCTTTTTTTCATTTTATTACCTCAGTAGCCGCGATGGAAAATGTGTCTTGGCATCCAGCCTCAAAGTGTGGCCATGGCATCAAGGTTTTCATCGTCACACAACATTCCCACGGTCGATCCAAAGACTCTGCAGAATTCGGTCCGGATGAGTGTCTTCTCCTGGATCCACTTCCATTCCCGCCCGCTGTCGACGACTGGAGGTCTTCCAAAGCAAACAAATTGCTCCCACTTGCTCCATGCTCGTAAGTCGTGCTCGTGCTGCTCCTGCTCTTCAAATCTTCCCCTGTTGTCACATACACGACACAATTCTTTGATAGGCTTATGCATTACGCGCCGGAACTCAGGATGATAAGCGAGGAGAGAGAAAGCACACACGTAATCCACACACAGTAACCTTGACGAAGTTTTCATCTTTACCGTCATTTCCTGACACACGTGCATGCTTATCTTTCTACACCTACTCTAGTCTCAATGTTCCAGGATTATTATATACTTTTAATAAAATAAAGTGACCCACAGCCACAAAAAAGAGTCGGTGAGACGTAATCTGATTGTGTTTCCTCACCACTCAAATCAACAGAGATTGATCTCTCAAAGTGAGGACGTGACCTGGCCATTGTTCCAGAACTGGGCGCTTTACTGCCGAGATGATGCGTGCTCCCTTTGCCTGCAGCTCGCTTCACGTAGATCGATATCCAGGCTGTGTAGTAGTTTGACAAGATGAGTTCCCCTACCTGCGTGTTGCAAAAAACAAAAAGATGCTCGACAAACACGACATGCATAATATCTCCCACAAGAGAGCTCAACATCTTAATGTGTACCTAGATATAAATGATTTTTTTTAGAAAAAAAATCCGGCTTCTTATAGTTCTATTCGAGAACGTGCCGTTTCAAATTGGTTACAGAGCTCAACCAAAAAAAAGGAGGAAAAGAATAATGGCAAAGTGATGTTTAAAGGAAGAGTTTCTTGTGTGCACAGACTTGACTGGGATTCTGGAAGCAGAGGTCCATAACGGCACATCCCGGCTGCTTTTTCCCTTGCTCTCCACCACTATCAATTAATTGGAGAGGGATTGGCCCTTTCACTGTGAAAGGAATCATTTCCTTCCCTCCCATTATCTTCGTCACAGTTCACCACCGCAGGCGAAGTTTGTTCTCCTTCTAGAAAGCCTTGCTGATTTCTCAAAACTAACGAAGCAGACGGTGATGCGAATGATGATGATGAAGGGAGATGATCGTGGTACATTACGTGTGATGGTTATGGCAAAATTCTAAAAGAAATGTGAAAAGTCTCTCCTTGCCTGTTGTCTGATTAGTCTCAGAGCTTGCACTAAAATTCGAGAGAGGTATTTTTCTCTTTCTTTCTATGCACACCCCCACCATATGCTGAGAGAGAGAAGGAGTCTGTGATTGTAAAATATTTGATCAATAAATGACATAGCGCTTTCTCTGGAAACTAGGCTTTTAGGGTGAAAGTGAGAGAGAAAAGTCTGTACATTGCCACAAGGCTTGTAGTCGTGTTTGTTATCCACCGTAAATAAACGTTCATCCATGCTAAACGTGATGGGCTTAGCTTGTGTTCTCCTTTCTCGAACTCTAATTCCATCACTGCTTTCACTCACGTCTCTTCGTCGCTGGTAAACACACGCACAAGCAAAAAAGTTAAGACACGACACAACTTTCCTTTTTTCCCTTCTCATCTCCAGGGTCTCTCACGCACTTCTTATAAATCCAAAGCATTGCTCCATTGTCACCGTTATGTTTTCGTAGTAAATTAAATGATGTGAGAGAGCAGGCAAAAAATTGTTTGAATAAAGTTATATTTCTTTTTATTATTATGATTTTTATTTTTATATAGTATTATATTTCATGTGCCTTACTAACAGGTCACAGGCCGGCACCATTCTTTCCCTTTCAGCGAGCTCCCCGTTTCGCTCCCTTCCAACAAACTGTATCATCGTACAATGTTGTCGCTTAAACGTCGTACAATTTAAAGTAGAACAATTCACACAGAGGCGTGTGCACATGCATGGTATACAGATATTTTTTTCCCTCTTCTCGAAGATGAACTTTTTCGTTTTCTCTTTTTGTCATACAACTACATAATAAGATAGAGTTACGTAATCATAATGTATCGTGTGTTGTGTGATATCTAATACTTCTAAGACTTACAATTAATTATTCTATGTTTACCGACACTATTCTAATACTTGTAACTTGAAGATTTTTTAAATAATTTCTCATGATTTCTCATCTTGCTTCACTCTACAACTCGTGTGTCCTACAAAGGAAGTAAAATGATTAACTTTCTTTTCTGCTCGGAAATAACAAAGAAACTTGTTCAATATATTTTGTATTTAGTATATTTCTCGTTTTAGTATTTCATGGTATTTTTTAAAGAGTAACTCTGAGATCATTTATGTTTTTAAAGCGCAAGCTCTTAAAAATTGATAGATGCCACAAATAGGATCATTTAGAGAGAAAGAGAGAATGTCAGACAGAGAGTACAGTTTTTTTGGGGTTGGTTTGTCAGACATGCAAATTATAGTTACAGTACACGTAGATATATAAGAGATATCGCTTTTCTAAAAAGTAATCTTTTTCATTCCCATCACAAAACGGAGAAATTACAAGAGCGACAAAGAGAGACACAGAGAGAGAGAGAGAGAGAGAGAGAGAGAGAGAAAGGTATACGTTAAGATTGCGAAATATATGAGATATTTGTATGTACACATTACACATGATTAGAGTTTGTTGCGCGAATTAATTATGTAATCAATCATCGTGATCAAGGAGACAGAGAGACAAACATGGTTGAAGTCGAGTCCTGATGCAGGACACGTGTGGTATACATACACAGACGTATTTTTTCTTTTTATATACACAGTTGTTTTTTTCCTTGTAATAATAATACCATACAGTAAAAACTCTGGATTCATAATAATAACAGTAGTCTCTCTTTGTTGCTGCGCTAGGTAATCAAGAAAAATAAGTATAATAATGCTTTTAAAAACGCGCGTATGATTTTCTCCAAAAGGGAAATGATTCAGTACTTTAGTGTATAATAATAGTAGTAATATCGGAAACACCCTTTCTCGATTCAAATCGATATATCTTTTGTATATGTATATGTAATCATAATAATGTGTAAGCCATAATAATATGCTTATTACAGCTTGATTTCCTTTAGTTCATGTAACATCAACGTAAGAGGAAGGCGCCAAAAACTTGAAGTATGTTCTCTTCTTTCCAAAAAGGTAAATGTTAAAGCTAAAAAAAATATTTTACGCGAGACTAAGCTGCGATCCCTCGTCCACCCCTTCTTCTGCCTCTTCAATAGTGCTGCACTTCTTCTCATCGATGTCCATGCTGTTTGAGCTACTTAGGGCTAATCTTTGCATTTTATGTACCATCGCAATGGCGTGCATCAGTTGCTGCAAAAACCAAAGAAGACAGGGAATGAGTTAAAACCAACAAGCACAAATGAGACAAAAAAACTCGTTTAATTTTATACTGAGGAGATGAGAACTCTCGAGTGTAAGTAATCGGAGAGAACAGGAAGGACACACGATAAATTTTTCCCCTCATGCTTGTCATCCCTTAGTATATGTATATTATGTACACGTGTCGTCTATAATTTATATATGCCTAATAATAATATACTTAAAAGGAAGAGAGTAGAAAAAAGTGTTTATGAACTGCACCACATAAAACTAATGAAATTAATTCTGGGGCTGAGACCTTCGAGTGAGAAACATCAAACCCATTTTACGAATACAGAGCCAATGTTGCTAGTACTTCATGTACTCATGATGAGCCTAATTTAATTTTGTTTTAATTACGAGTGGAAAACCTATTAGCTCATTTTGTCAAATAAAACAGAGGAAAGTTGAGAATGGCGATGGTTTGAGTTATTGCGAATTGAAAGTCTACCTGGAAATCTCTCTGTGTGTAAACCCACACATTTAAACTCGAGCGTGGGAATAAAGAGAGAGGAAACAAGGAAATCTAATAAATGACATGGGAATAATAGTTAATTACGAGAAAGCTCTCATTCCCAGAGATGGAATTAGGTGAAACAGAGCCCCACTTGACAAAAGGCAGAGAAAAGGATTTTAACGAGGAAACAGTGTGTATATTTTTTGTGCACATACCACGGATGTTCGAGGGCCTGCTTGCAAGTATACCTCTTGTCAACATCGACGCACATTAGCTGCCGAATAAAGTCTTTTGCCGAATCGCTAATATCATCCCAGTATGGCGAGTCAAACTCAAACTCACCTGTGAACCACACACAAAGACAAAGAAGTAATATGGTGAAAATACATCGTTTTCATATAAACCAGGTATATACATAAGACCAACACAGTTTGTACATTCTGTACAAGAAGAGACGTAGAGAAAAAATAATAATAAACAAAACTTTCACCACACACACACTCCTTGTCTTACCCACCT
Organism: Alloscopus bannaensis; assembly: GCA_027743745.1. Classification (NCBI taxonomy): domain Eukaryota; kingdom Metazoa; phylum Arthropoda; class Collembola; order Entomobryomorpha; family Entomobryidae; genus Alloscopus; species Alloscopus bannaensis. The sequence continues at coordinate 140,392 of JAHZMW010003765.1, forward strand.
TTCAGGATCTGAGCAAAGAGATTTGCATCGTTTTCATCATAAAATGGGGGATATCCACAGAGTAAAATATACGAGATGACTCCTATACTCCAGACGTCCACTGCTTTTCCATATGGCTTTTGTGCGAGCACTTCTGGAGCTGGGAGAAAAATCGTAAAATATAATACAAACATTTACAACCCATCACAGGAACTAATGGTGAGCATTCTAAAAGACAACAATTCCGTCTCCAACCACCATCCCACCTTCCTGTCTCCATATCCCCGTGAAGCGAACAAAAGGATGACAACATCAGAGGAAGAAAAAAAGGAATTAAAAATATAGTCTACACATGACTTTCCTCTCGCTTTCACCCTGGCTATCCTTTTTATGGGGAAAGCAATCATGGGGAAAGAAAGGAACGTAGTAAATTAAACGATAAAGCAGCCTGTCTGCTTCACTGCTTTATTTCCTTCTCTCTCGCTTTCTCTATACTTACCGATAACGTGACGATAAATATATCTCAGTTATCTCTCTCCTCAAATGACATACCAGCATGCTACACCCACTTTCTCCTGATAAAAATTGTATGTACAAAGATCACCCATAGAAGACACAGACATCCACAATCTTTCGCACTCTCCTTTGTATGTCGTGATGACGCAGTGTTGTCTCTGGAAAGTTAATGTGAATATTCTCTGGAATGATACCTAATCCTCAACACACAAAGAAAAAAGTATGGATTTTTTTCCTGTTTTTCCTGTGGGAGCACATCCATAAACGAACTGAAAACTGATAAAGTTACAAAAAGAATTTTTGCGACGGAAATAAATCCTAAACTTTTCACAAGAACAACACACATTGTCTCCATTGTTAAAGTGGATTGTCTAATTGTCATCGTGGACAGAAAAGCAGGCTAATTTCCCCTTTTTCCTACCATTTGCTGGACAGTCATAGTCTCAAAGCCTCTAACGAACTGGTATATTACTTGGATTACATAATAATGCATTTTTCCTGCGTGGGTGCTCTCTCCACGATTATTGTCCATTTCTGCCATTAGCTCTGCAGTAGTGCATTCCGGAATGGCATGTCATAGAGGAGTTGATGTCGCCTACCGACAAAAAAATTGCGAAGGCGAAGGGATAGTTTGAGAGAAAATTCTCAACCAGTCTTTTTCACCATATCCGCTTTCCACTTCATTAGCTCGTGCACGCTGCGTGAGACGCCTCGTTGAAGAACACGGCTCCAACAACAAAAAGGCAGAAAGAGGGAGGCAGAGACGTAAACACTTGAACGCAAATCAGAGGCACACACATGTATGCACACACCTTTCCACTGAAGAGACTCTCGTGGAGGAGCTCTGCCTTTCTTCTCACAAAATCTGTGAGAGAACCTCGTGACTGTCCCTTTCTGTCTTTTCGATAAACAATACGCTCTCTCAAGGGTCCTGGAAGGGAGCATAACTTAGAGAAAATTTTCCTCCAACAAAAGACACGACTAATAATGTCGGACTACATTTGGAGGCAAATAGGGAGGTAGACAGAAGAGCCCCTCTTTGTAAGGAAACTCTTGCTTTTGTCTTGACAAAATCCTCTTGTCCTGTGATGAGCACCATAGAAAACACAATTTTTTCAAGAGTACACATCGTCTCGAAACGGTGTGAGTGTGCCACTTCATCGTGTACACATACTTCCAGAGTTAAACATAGCCTTTCGTTACACTCTCTGTCTTTTATTAAAATGAGTAAGCAATTTTACAAAAAGCTCTCCGCCACTCAGTACACAACTGCTCACATTTCGTAAGCAGCCTTTTTTACAACTGGAGTGATATGGTATAATATATATTATGCATAATATGGTGGCATGCGGGACCATAAGTGGGATATGCATATTTGCATATTTTAGTAGTGAGTAGGGACAGTGACAACGAAGTGGTGATGGTCACACAACTAATGAAAACTAATGGAGTGCTCATTTTGAAATGAACCAAGTTGTACATTATTTGATGCATAGAAAGTTCCAGGAAATCCAACGTCCAGGAACTGAGCCAAGGCTGTGTTTCATAAAAAGAGTAAAACAGGCTCTGGTCTCCGCATCCGAAATCTTGCACTAAACCAAGCCACACATATAACCGACACATCTCGGTTAGTCTTGCAACAAGGTCATCCGTATTTGAATGCAGTTGTGAAGGAACGCGTGAGAGCGACGGTATAACATGGAGCGAGAGTCTTGAGTCGCAAAATCCGGTCTCTAATTGAAAGTGGTCGAGTGCAATAGAAAAGGTGGGGACTTTAAACGAGCGTTTGCAGAAACTCGACAAGTTATTACGACTATTGAGGGAGAGAAAAGGGATTTTGTGAAAGGTCTCCTTATCTCTCCACAATACACCCCATTTTGGGAAAGCCGGCCTTGACAGAGGAATGGAGACAGAGTGGCTTTTCTCCATTTGAAATGCTGCTGTACTCCATAATAGTCTAACAGAATGAAATGGTGTAGCCAAACAAAAAAATGCCTGCATGCATCTCTTGAGTTTTTTTCCTGTTGAAAAGGTGCAGCAACCGTGAGCGTGCCAGGGAAATACGGAGATGACATTTTTGTAATCATGCCACACATTCACAGACAGAGAAAAGAGAGCTGTAGGACGGAAAGGAGACAAGCTGTAGAAAAGGAAAGGATTTGATTATATTTTCATATTTCATCATAATAAAGAGAGAAAGACGTTGCAAAAACTGAAAACGTCGCTTCTTCCCCATTTTTGCTTTCTCTCCCGAAAATCTCACTTTTCCATATAGTCTTTTGTGACGATAAATAATGTTCTTGATGGAAGTAATGCGTTTTGGGAGAAAGTTTGTCGACAGCAGATAAAGTGGGTCGGGGAAGACAAGGCGCAGCGAGAATGTCCTTACACTCGCTTTCTCTCAACTTTGTGTGTCGCTCAAAAAAGTGACTTTCTCCCCACTTTTTGGGGTTATGTACAGAGAGCTGTTCCTTATTTTATTACCGTCCAACAATTTCGCATTCCCCCTCCCTTCTTCGATTACATGTGGCAGCATATTTGCTGGCACACAAACAAATACTACTCGGAGGCTCTCCATGGCGCGTCCTGCTTTCTCCCGACTTCTTTTGCCAGGAGTCGTTTCCGCAGAAAAAAAGATGGCACATACGGAGCGAAACAAAGAGTGGTAAATTACAGAGAATGTTAGAATATAAAAGTCCCTTTTTCTTCATTTTCACTCACTCTTTCTCGCGTTTCTACTCCTTATTGTTACTTATCATAGATGATATTACTCGAGAAATGGAGCCAGAACAAGAGGCATGGTGTGTGTCCTCCTCTTCCACTTTCTCCCTCACACTCCCCTTCTCAGTCTACATCACTAAAAAGCTTTTCTCAAAGAAAACTCGTATTTTTGCATCCTATTTACTCTGCATTTTCTCAGGGATGAATTCGTGAAAAGCAGTTGTTGTGAGCACACCGTACAACTGTGTTTGATATTGTGCCTTTGCACAAAACTCAAAATGGGAACAGTTATTGAAGAGACAAAAACCTGGAGACAAGGCGTGCACACAATTTTTTTAGCTTGTCATTGAGCAGCTCCCTCCGATAAAAAAAAACTCAAGGGACACGAGATAGGGAGAGCGAAAAAACGAAGAAAAAAATGGAAGCAGCAAGCACATTTCTGGTGGTCGGAGAACTGAGTACGGAGAAAATGATTAGAATAAAGGGAAAAGACATACCCACATAACCAGGAGTACCACAGGCAGTGGCCATAATTCCTCCATCTTCCATCTTTGAAAGACCAAAATCGCTTATCATGATCTTGCTATCTTCATCCGCGCAGTAGTACAGTAGGTTCTCAGGCTGGTGAAGAAAATCAGAGAAAAAAAGAATAAAATTGCACCAGTGTAATATACATTGATATACATATACAGCGCCATTCATTTCTTGTCGTTTACGGTAAGATTGTGAGGCCTCCATTTTGAACTTATATTCCGTATGTATTATACGCCATCAAAAAGAGAGCCCACTGAGCTCAGTAGCGTACCACAATTTATGTAGTCTTTTTCCCCTTCTGTCGCCCCGTATCCGGGTTTTTCGCTGTGTGTGAGCTTTCTTCCTTTCCACACACACACTTTCTCTTTCTCTCTCTCTCTCGCGAAATAAAAATCAATATAGGAACAGTCTAATATGTATCAATGTTTCGCTATTCAAACAAGCGGAGCGTTTTTCTTTCAGCCGTTTAACATTTTTTCCAATTGGAATTCAAGGAGATTACTCAAAACTCAATTTATTCTTTAGAGAGAGAGAGAGAAGTAGAGAAATATTGCAACTCGTTTCGACAGAGAAAAAAGGTATCATCAATTGAAGAATTTTTCCCATTTAAATACAAAATACATAACTCTGCCGACAAAAACTGGGGTAGAGATGAGAGCGTGAGAAAAGGGGATTAAGATACACATTGCATTTTCGATACTCCTCCATTTTTCTCTCAATTCATTCATTTTCCGTGTCTGTGTATCTGTGTCGAATCTTTCATTTAATGTACGCCCGCTCACACACATCAGCCTAAGGGGCGGCTTCGCAGACTCAAGTGAAAAGGACATGATTACTTTAAAAATGGAAGAAAAAAGTGTGGATTGTCGTCTAATCTTGGCTTTTTTTCACGACAACCTTAACATTTCAAGACGACGAAAAAAATCCAGTCTGAAGAGAATGAATGAGAGACAAGGGAGCGAGACGAAAAACGGAACGAGCTCGCACATTAAACACAGATATAACGAGAGGACGAGACATTATATAATCTCCGTTTGTGTGATACCTTTAGATCTCGATGTACAACTCCTTGCTCATGCATGTAGTCAACGGCTTCGAGCACTTGGCGCATTAGATCGGCTGCATCCTTCTCAGTGTACGAGCCTTTCTCCACAATTCGGTCGAATAGCTCTCCACCCGTTACTCTGGATTGACGAGAGGGAAAAAAGACAACAGAGAAAAAAAAATCTCAATTTACATCACACAAGATACACAGCAACCGCGGTACATATTTTTATGGTAACATGATACTCCAGGATATTCCAGCACACTACAATCTTGCTTTTTCTGCTAAAAAAAGCAGCTTGTGCTTGTGTAGAGAGTGAAGTCAAGTCAGAAAACCTTCGCGTAACCATATCCATGTCCCCGAGGATGCACTCAGGCATACACGATGATACCATAATAAAATACAACCCTAAAATATGATACAAGAACACGAGTACTCGTAATGGAGAGAGAATAAATGTCCAGGAAAATAATGGGATGCAAAGTGAAAATAGAGTGAAACTAATGCCAACACACATACGTAGGACGAAGTCAGACGATGGGGGAATGCAAGGCTCACTTTCGATTACGATTATTTTCCCTGAAAAATGCGAAACAATGTTAGAGAACAAATGAAGGGAAAAGAGAAAGTGGAATTTTCTCCTCGCATTACTCCCAGTACATACGCTCATTTTTAAATCCCAATTTTTTGTCTTGCTTTCACTGCCCCGAACCAACCCCCGCATCAACAGAAAGAAAACGACGGGCTCACATTTTGAGTGCGCAAAAATATAACAAGTATGTAATAGCGCCTAAATAGAAGTATTAGCAGTATATTTTTGAGCCGTTGCCAAGAGAGAAGAAAGCAGAAACGTTTCATTGCAAGGATAGGGACGACGGAGAAAAAAATGGATGACAAATGACGTTGCAAATAGCGCATAACGCTAACGTTCTCCCATTTTACACTGTCATTACTGGAGATTCCGTTGTAGTAAATGATACTGCTTTTAAATCCACTTGAAACAACTTTTTGCATTTAATAGCAGAGAGAGATGGGATGTGTGAGCCTAAAACTGCTGCTCAGGGAAACAAGGTCATCACTTAACAATGTGCGAAAGAAGAAGAAAACAAATACCGTTAGTCCGGCCAACCGTTTGGGGAATTTTCTCAACTTTTAATATACTCTCGGGAAAGGCAAAGAATTTAAGTGCAGCGAGAAAACAGTCATCATTACCATCATCATCTTCATGATAAGGAGAAGTAAACAAAAAACGGTTTCAAATCGCAACGCTTTCACTTTCTCCTCCAAAGGGAGAAAGGAGTGGGTAATGTGAAACTTTTTCACAATTCAAATACGTTCACAACAACGCAAAAGGGGTTCTCTGAGGGGAAAACAGAACAAAATAACGCAACCATCACAATAATGGCTTCCACAGAAGAAAAAATGGAGTCTTGACCACTTTCTCTCGAGGGAACGTGCCTCTCTTTTTCTCAACGTAGTGAGCACACGTATTTATCTAGGAAACATAAAGTTTTCGCTCTGAGCGCCGTAGTTCCCCTCTGATTTTTTCTTTCCTTGCTTTTCCATTCAATTTCGAAGTGAAGTGCTCTTTGTCCCTGAGTTCTGGAGAGATTCGTCCCGATTCCGCTCTCTCGCGAATTGAGAGAGAAAAAGAGAAGCGCATTACTTTCAAGGGGAAATTTGCTCTTTGTTATTTTAAACCATAAAAAACTGTCTCTCTCTCTCTTCGGTTTTTCTTTCAAAATTCAAAATCACATTTCCCTCGATATATTTCAGATTTTTTTTATTTCCTTCTCTATTTTTGCGGAGAGAAAGGGCCCGGCTGTTGTTGTACTTTCACTTCACATAAATTGAGCAAGTTTCCGAGCGCGTGTGTGCGAGAGAAATTCGGTTGAGTTTTTTTTTGAAGAGGAGGAAATTGAAAGAAAGCTTTGAAAACGAGAAAGATCCGGTGTTTACACAAGACCGCTTGATTCACGGGGCAAATTGGGAATGGGAGTGAGGTACCCTCACTCTTGCAGCTGCTGGAGTATATCACTGCGCTGATATTTATGTTTTTGCGACGTCTGGTGAAGAAAAAAAGGATTGTTTTTTGCTGGAATGCATATATTCAACAAGAACCTGACAAACACGAGCAGCATTCTGAGTATAAACATCTGTTGGGTTTTTCTCGACTGTTTTTGTGCTAGATCTCGAGTGCAAACCATTCGCTAAAAGAGATAGTATGAAAGGAGAGAAAAAAAGTTAAGGTTTTATTGCCTAGCTTTCTCCAGATTGGAATCTTTTTTTTCTCTCTCTCTCTCTCTCCTTCTCTACGCCTGTCTTCCCCATAAAAGACAACCATTGTGTTCTCTCCGCTCCAACATTTTTTGTGTATTTGGAGAAGAAGAAAGGAACACCGTATTAAAAAGAAGCTAGGTCAAAAAGTCCGACCTCACTTGCTCCCATTTCGCCATTTCCTCAAAATCTCCCCTCCTTTTGTAGTGTATGGTGTTTATATATATGTATTTTTTTAAAAAATGGAATTGAAATCAAGTTCAAACGCAAACCCTTTCTTTTTTTGTGCACTATAAGGTTTCTAAAAGAAAGAGCGAGATGATATAGAAATGTGCTCATTGGGGAATAATGCTCAATCCATTTCAACATCACATTGGGCAACGCATTTCTCAGAAAGAAACCTCTCTCATTCTCAATCTCCTCTCTTTTCTTCCTCCTTTACGGTCACGCTGATGATGAAGAGAAGCCCACGATACCAATACGGTTAAGTAAATTCACGGAGTGCAGTTCCAATCCTGACAGGAAAAAGCAGCGTGCGTCAAGTATTAAAAATGTGTGCGGAACAAGTGCGGAGAAAGCAAGGGGTGGGGAGAGGACGACGAGAGTGAGTTTAAAAAAAACGCTGATACTTACAACTCCATCACAAGGTACACTTTAGTCTTGTCTTCATATACTTCCAGTAGTTGAACAATGTTGGGATGCCGTAACCTAGGGAAAAAGGAGAGAAAAGAACCATCATTAAATGTCAAATGCATGTGCACAATTTCAATACTCACGAGAGAGAGTCTGTGTGTGTGTGTACACGGCAAACAAAAGACTCAAGCATGCCTCACAGAGAGTGAAGAAAAGCTTTCACTAGTTTTCCCTCTCTCTCTTTATTGACGAGTTGTTGTGTATTTTCCCACATGGAAGCTTAGAGTAGTGGATGTATATACATCTAGGGAATTGTAAAGAGCGTCAGCAAAAACGAGTAGAGAGAAAGAGCGGATGAGGTCGAGCATTTTTTTCTGTGGCAGAGTATTCCACGTACGGAATCAACTGAGTAGTTGTACACAATTAAAGTTGATTAGTTTCTCTGTTTTTGTTTGTGATTTCAAAAAAATAGAGGTACATATTCGGAGAGACCAAGCCCTAAGTTGTCAAGGATGTAATTTGTCTTTGGTCCCTACTTTGCATGCATGTCACAACTACCTACACACACATCTATGAAAATGCTGAGTCGGAGAAAAAATATCCACCCTTTTTGTCTTCCTTTGTTATGGATATTATAATATGCATTGTACGATGCTTAAATCATATTAGAATCATGCCCGACACAGCACGTAATTCTGTGGATCAAGTGAGACGCAAAAGTGGGAATTAAAACAAAGGAGGGAAATTGTGTTAAACCAAAGCATTTTTTGTTGTGCAAAACACAAAACCAAGTCCTTGAGCGTCTATACACGGATCATGTATGCTAATGAATGTTTGATTAGTTTGTGGTATTCCTCCCTTTTAACTTTTCTCACGTTTTTTTTTGCTCTCCTTGTGTCCCAATCCCATTACTCTACAACACACCTTGTCAACGTTGAGGAGAAAGCGGTGTGAGTCAGTGTTTCGCAAATGTCTGGTGAACACTTTGATGTATTTTTTAAAAAGAGGCCAACCCCAGTTTGATGTGGATCGAAGCCTTGGCAAATGAAATTTTGAAACCTTTCAAGCACACATACATTAAATCCGAATGGCTGAGCAGTGAGTGAAGTTCCCCCGAATTTTATTCCCCTCTGATTTACCTCACTTCTCAGAAATCCTTTACCGACATCTACAGACTCGCTGAAATCATTTACCGTTTGCACAACTTCCCCATTTTTGACGATGTGCAGTTAGCACAGCCTCATAAAGCAGGGGGGATGATCCGTTGCCGTATAACTTCACGCGAACCTCCTTTACAGGACACGTGACAAATTACCGAGAAGAATTGCGCGATAAAGTGGCATAGAGAAACATAATAGTTTAAAATGGCAAATAATAAAATCAGTTTATGTCTCATTACGCCTCGTACATGTTTCGCAAGTGAATGACTACACCACATTAGTCAAACATGTCATTAGGTTAACCAGACGCAGGGTTTCTCAACAAGGCATTTCAGCACGCGGCTCATGACTGTGTGTGACTCGTGGAATCACTGTTTTACAACCCATTTTACACAACACTAATCTACCCCCATAAAAATGCAAATCGGCGGAGAGAGCCATGAAAAATGAAATCCTACAATATACGAGCGTATATCAACTACAAAATAGACGCGGATTCCAGCACAGCAACTTTATTGCTGAAAAAAAAACAGCGCTACCGTCAGCTACTGACTGTCAGTCAACCTTCCACCGCCTTTACTAGTTCCGTCGACTTCCAAGATTCCTTCGAGTGTTGTGCAAAAGTTACGTTCATATTTTACGTAAAATGTCGACCCTCCAAAACAAAAATAGCGATAACATGAAAATATTCTTGAAACAGAGAGGTAGTCCTTCATCTTGAACGCATTTGAGGAGCATACCCAATTACTGTAACTTTTAGGATTGACGCAAAAAACAAAACTTTCCTTTCAGCTCCTTTTGTGATGCATGATTGCAAAGTTCTATTCTTCTTTTGTGAATCAAACAGCACTCATGAAGTTTGAATTTTGAAAAAAAGTCGTAATCATGCATGGATGTGCACACACAATGTCTTCCTATTGAATGCTCTCTTTCACTCCCATTAAGAGTACAACTCCTCCTGTCATGGTTGCTATACTAGATTGATCTCTCCAACTAGTCTCTCCCACTTCAATTTTCGTTATTTATTTCCATGCACGCCAATCCCACACTCAAAGTATAATCCCTGTAGATCGAGGAGTTGATTCAGCGGAAGGAAAACTCAACATGACATTTACATTCCACTACCAACAACGACTCCAGTAGTTTAAACTTGGCTGACTCCTGTCTTCCCCAACTCCAACGGTAAATTCGTTGGAGAGAGGAAACCATGATTTCTAGCGCTGAACGCTATTTTAAAACGAAATTCTTGTACTCTGAAAAAAAATCGACAGCTCTCCATCACGTCCTTCCACCCACGTCCAATAACCTCAAAAATTCCCATCTCCACATTGTGAGAGTGTCTTTGTCATTGGATGCATTGTGCATCCAAAAAAAGAAGTCCTCTTCCCAAATAAAAACTTGCCAAATTGTCTCTTCAGATGTTTTTTTGAGAGCAGGCTGCATACAAAATGTTATTGATTTTGTTGTCGATGTGGACACAATCCGAGAGAGAAAGAAGGTGTATGTTAATTGACAACATAAATTGCATTCTGTCCCTCTCTATTTGTGTATGCGTGCAACAGGCAATTCATCCAATTTTTTATACAACGGCGCATTCCCATACGCCATGTAAAATACCTCGCCTTCTCTTTGACAGACACACATGTCCCATTTATTGCTCGGAGCAGACAAAAAAAACCGTTGGTATTTCTATACACGATGACAATAATTCCGAGAGGAAAATCGATACGGAGACATTTACCTATGCGAGGATTGAGAGAGAGGGCGAGAGAAAATTGCAATAATTCAGCGGGATCTCACATAATAATCCCTCGCCGGTAATATCATTAATCTCGCACAAATGACTTCACAGATTATGCATATCACATAATACTCTCTCGCTTTTTGCATTCGTGTGTTTCGTGTCTGGAGGTTTATTTAGTTTTTTCCTAAGGAAGGTCACGCATTCTCACTGGAAGCTCGCTAAAAATAGTTGAAGAAATATGGGAAATGTTTCTCTGATCACAGTACGGAACCAATGCGTATGCTGTATCGCAGACGACTCGAGTTAGTCCCCAGTATGCATTCGCCCACGACAGGAGAGGTGAAAATTTTCTCCTTGTTTTAATGTGAGAGTGAAAGGCCTTCGACCACGCCACAATTTTGGAGAGGTGAAAAGAAGGAAAAGGCGTGTAATTATAGCATTCCCACATCACTTTGTGTGCATATGTATGTGTTGGGTCGAGGACAACAACTGCTGTGACTTCAATCGCTCCAAAAACATATAAAAATAAATGACAGATATGGTCCGCATTGTCGTAAAGGTAAAGTTTTTTTTAGCTTCGCAACGTACAATATAGAAGTAACAAGCTTCTGAGGATTCTTGAACTGGAGTCAGTACAAGAAACCCTACAAGCCAAAAAGAAAATGAGTGGGAAAAAAATCAATCGTCAATATTATTTTCTTTTATATCAAACTCTCTTATGGAGTCGACAATAGGAATAGAAAATCCTTTATTTTACCTATTTACTTTTATGCGATACGGACCAAATGCGATATCGAGAATAAAAGAAAATTGTGAGACCTCTGTTTAGAATGGCTTTCATAATAATAATCATCATCATCTCACGTTGGTCAATATTGAATCCAAGAAAAACTTCTGTAATCTTGCTTGTATTTTCCTCAATTCACTTGTACGACGATAAGACATTTGATTAAATTGAAAACCCATACAGAAAGAAAAAAAGCCAAAAATAAGACTGAAATTGTCCACACACAACTTCGCCTTTTTCTCGCGGTCAAGAAATGCTGGAGGGGAAATTTTTGGAAGGAAATCAGTACTTAATATATGCCGTTGGAGGTTTCGTTTTCTTGTGTTTTTCTTAAATGTGTAAGGTCAGTTTTTTTCCTCTTTCGTATCGTCCTTGCTCGAGTATTGTTTGTTTGTCAGTGATGAAACGAGGTGGCCTTGTACACACAGAGAAAACGGGAGAACTAATGAAAAAATTGCTTTATTGCAGCACTCTCTTTTCGGCAGGAAACTGTGTGGTGTAGTTGGTGAATACGCGTGTAGAAATTAATTGACGGGCGAGAAATAGAGAGAGTGCGAGAAACCCGGATCCCCTGATGCTGGGAAACGGGTTTATACTTGACACTCAAATACAATTCCAATTAATTTCTCCATGTCGACTTTATAGACGAAAGACGCCTATATAGGTATCCTTGGAGTGTCTCGGCCAAGAATTTCTTCAAGTCAGCATCGTCATGAGATATATCACATAATTTAGAAGGAAATGTGTTTCTTTCAGAGCCTCGAGGATGTTTCATCTTTTACGTGCATCTACAGTTGTAATCGTGTTACACACACTCTCTCTCGATCTCTGTGTAATTGCCTTTTTACCCTTCCAGCTACACGTTGGCTGGGCTCACCATCTGGAGAAAATCTTACCAGTTTTTTTTTTAATTGTAACACACAGATTCTTTAAAGCTCTCAACAACTTGGTCCACCGGGGTTTCGGAGGCTAATAAAGGTTTTTAAAAATGCACTCTCAGAGTGGCCAATTACAACACTCAGCGACGACGATGGTAAGGTGAAAATGTGCGGAGAGGGAGTGAGTTCATTGTCATCCGTAAATGATGATGTAGACAGAGTGTGTGCATGTAGCACGAAGAGAGATGAGTGCATGACCAGTTAACAAAAACAATGATCTCTGTTCCAGTGGCCCAAATTAAAAGTTATGACCGCTCCCAAAAGCATCCACAACTGTAGCGCACAACGGCACTAAATTCTTGCTCTCAACCAGCGGTGTGGAAGTAGTGTGGAAAGGAGTCTACCAGAGTGCACATTTTCGTGGTTTTATTTGAGTTCCTCTCTCTCTCTCTCTCCTGTCGCTCGATGCTTTTGTAAACATGAAACGAGAAAGCTAACGAAAGTGAGGAAAAATTTCGACAGTTTCACTCCGTGTTTTTATGCTTACTTATGTACATATTTAGCTTCTCTCACCGATCACAATAAAATATATATCTCCTTCTCGCTCAGACACAAACAAGCACTCTCACACACATCGAAATCCACGCGATGAGTGAGTTTTTAAGCAAGGAAAAGTTGGAAGGATATTATTGGCGGAGTGTAGCAATGATTTTAGTTGCGATGACTTGTGAAAACACTTCTTCTCACTTTGGAATGAGCCTTGTATTTTTGGGATGTGGTCGGAGCCATAATTTCGCCAAAAGCGTAGACCAAAGGAAAACCAAGAGAAGCAGCTGCAACAACTCTACAATCCCTCTCTAACTCGACATTAAACCAGTATGTCCTTACGAGTATTTCATTCGATCAATATAAAGCCATGTTCCTCCATGTAAACACAAACGTATCAAATAAAGAAAACGGAAAGTCGCTATCAAGGAGAAAACTGAAACAATATCAATCCTCACACAATATTGTGAACACGCACACTTTAAATGCTCTTACAGGATAAAAATGGTGTGCCCCGTGTGTATTCTATATCAGTTCTCTATATTTCAACAAAAGTTGAGCAGCCTTCGGCGCTGAGTAACGGAAAGAAATGACGACACTAAAAAGCGCACTTCTCAAGCTTCATTTTCCAAAGAAAAAACTACCCGAAAAAACTTTCAGCATCCCCCGTTAACAACTCCACATTATCTTTATGAAACTGCATTATTTTTGATGACCACGAGAAAGGAGAGAAAAGCTCGTGAAAATGTATGATATATAGATTTTTAATATCTTCCTGAGAAATGGCTTGTGGTGTACTCGGCAATGTTTGCGGTTAGCAGAAAGAGAGAAAAAATGCTTATGCGTCGTGTGTTTTGAGGGCCTTTGCTTTTATTAATTCCCTTTCACCACGTGTGTCCTTTTTACAACTTGGATTCCCTTCGTCATCAAATCCAATAGGAATATAAACCACACCTATTTCTCTTCGCTTTTATTATGGCACACATCTCTCTCCTTTTGTGCTCAACACGGGGAGAAGGCAAATTGACATGCCTCAAGCATTCGTAGAAATGTCTTTACACGATGTGGGAGATACGGAGCGTATCAAAGATTTATACAAGTTGTGAACGCTTTTAAATGGTGAACCATATTTCTCGCTTGACATTTCACTATAAATTTTTAGTGCCGATTTGTTTACTCAGAGAGAAACGAGATTCGCCTCTCAGCACTAGTGACATTAGCAATGTCAACCAATGGCAAATTGCAAGTTTTATTTGTTTTGATATACGATCCCCTCGCGCACGTCATCTTCGAGCTACACAAATGACTGACAACCTTCAGCCAGAGATAGTTAATCAATGAGATCATCGCAGTGTAATGGAAATTGAAAACGTTTCATGTCACTCGTAAAAACATGCAGTAGGCATAAATGGACGAAGCTGCAATGGCGCAAAGCAATCCCTATATGCTAGTACGACACAATATGGATTGAATATATGGTGAGTATAAGAATCATCGTGGTCGTGAAAAATATTTGTGGACTGCGTCAACGCCGTCGAGAATATAGATTTATACATGCCTATAATATGTAACTGTAAAAGGGTAAGGCTCAGCATGGTAATTCAAAGTAAAAACCTTGGTAAAAAAAATTGTAATCATCATCCAAGTCACGGAGCCGGTTGTGAGCTGCTGCGGGGCTTACTGCTCACAAAATGTGGCAATTAGGACTGCAAAATTTTCGCAGAGTCGTCGTCATTCCCGGAGTGCAGTAGTGGTGAGGTAAAAGGGAGAGACACGATTCCGAAAGGAAGTCCATGAGCACAGATTGATATTTATGCGTAAACTCGTTAAAAATGGTAATTGACATTCCAACTAGGAATTGCCCTGATCAAATAATATTCCACTATGGTGCTCGAGTAAGCTGTGTTCCATCCGCTCCTTCCTTATTATGTCTTTGTATCTCTTTTTCGTTTAAAGGAGCTTTCTAAGCAGGAGTGAACCGTAAAACGGACTAGAGAGAGAAAGAGGAGTACAGCAAACTAAAAAGGAAAAAACTCGTTTCCGCCAGAAGTGAGTCGTAATGAGCTCGAATTCTTACTGCGTCACTTTAAACCTCTCGTTTCCAACCAAAAAACGCACACACGAAAGAGTAGAGGAGAAAAAAGGACATTTTGAACCTTAAAAATTGGTTAGCGAAATTAGCTCATTTTCTGCGCCCTGGAAAGAGCTCCGTCTCCGATTTTGTTTGCGTTCAAAATTGAATTATTTTGTTTTTCAAGACAAACACGTGGAGGAAGATGATTGATTGGATTTGGGAGAAAATGGCGGTTTTCTCAATTTCCTCTTGATTTCCCTTATTCGATTACATCAGTTACATAACTTGCACGCGAGTCCGTTGACGCCGTTATCGTTCCCTTTTGTTGTATTTTGAGAGAAACTTGACTCGTAAGAAATTGTGCACGATACGGAGAGATGATAAAATGTGGATGTAATTACAGCATGAGAATCAGTCCCCCACAAAATAGCAAATTATAACTAAATATAGAGCTTGTACGTATACGTTTACATCCGTTCTTATTCATGTGTGCACGAGAGAAAACTAATTGTTTTCAAAGCAACGCAGCGAGTCTAGTCGACGAGAAAATAATCGATTATCTCATTCCTGTGCCCTATCTCTGTCTCCCGAATCCAAATTATTTTCGCAAATAATCCTCCACCATTGAATTGGAGTTGACGCTCTGAAATCACATTAAAATTTGCTTGTTCTAGCTGCTTTCCTGTGAAAATGTAAATGATCTCTAAAAAACTTTACTTTTTTTCTTATATACGACTCCATGAATAATCCAGGAGTAAACTTGGTTAACTCGATAATGAACTCGAAAATCGCATCAATTTATGGCTGCATCTCTTTAACCAACTCCATTCATCCCTAATTCACTCTCGCAGGTCTTGAACGCTTTCTCTCTTTTTTTGCAAAACACGCTTTTATATTTTCTCCACAACTTTTTTCCACATTTTGTGCGGGAAAAGCGTTCATTGTGTGGCATGATATGTGAATACACATCCGGTCCGACGCAACACACGAGGCAATAATAAAAGCATATGGCAGCAATCAGGCCTGATATTCCGTTAAGTATTTCCCCGTCGTCGTATTTTTATGGTATGCCCAGAGTTTTTTTTGTTCGGCGGCATGGGATATAGTAAGAGACTAATGTAAGACATTACATGTGTGTTGTGTGGTATTAAGACACAAATTCGAGTCGAAGTTTTCGAAGCTCGAAGCAGTGACGTGAATAGAAGACAGGGTCTAACTAGAAGTGACTTGCGAGAGCCAGAGCACCACACACACTCCCAACCTCAAAATACTAACGCCATATAAGCATCGTAGAAAACAGAAAACTTCTCTGGAGAACAATTTTTTTTTGTCTGGAGTGAGCACTTTTTCTTTTGATATGAGGAGGCCATACAAAAAAGTGGGGCAAGAAACTCTGGAAAAAGTCCACTTTCTTCCCGTCTCTGTACATCACTTATCACGTCACCCATCCAAAAATTAAAATGCAACGGAAGTCCATCAGCTCAAGCGATGCACACATTTTTTTTTACTCTCAAAACAATTTAGAAAGCAGAGAACAGTCCGCCTCTCACAAAGTCATGTAGAGGATCATCACGAGTTGAATGAAAGTGAAGATATGGAAGAAAAAAGTTTGAAGACAAAAAATGATTCCGGATTTTTTTTTTGACGAGTGAACTATAGAGAGGAAGGAAAAAAACGGAAACAATAGACTAAAAAAGTGAGGCAGAGACGCAGAACTTTATCTAGAGAGGGGAGAGAAAATCCGCAAGAGAAATTGGTTCGCCACGGTTCTAATCACATACACAATGATGATATTCTGTAAAGAGAGGCACATTATGAGGAAGAGCGACGCTTGGGTAGAAGTATTATCGAAAATTCATAATATCCACCTGAACACATACATAAACGGAGAAAGGAGTCTCCACACAACCAATACTTATACATATTATTCTCTTGTTAGTCTCTCTCTCTTTGACTCGCGAAAAACCGGGGCTTGATGCGCGCTTCACTACTTCGAGCACAAGCTCTCCTTCTCACACATTCTTCCTCTTCTTTCCACAATGCTTTCCAACTCAGCAAAATACTCTGTGTGTCCATGCTTCTTAAGGATTTTCGCCAACTCAGAGCTAAAGCCCTTTTTTCTCCATGCTGAGTTCGTTCTGAGAGAGAGCGGGCTAAAAGGAAGGAACAGGGAGAAAATAAGAAAAGTCTGAGAAAAGAGATGTGCTCCAGTGAGAGAATAATGCATATCGACATTATGTAATGGAGTCGACAACGCACTCTCACACAGTTATCCAGATATCACACAACGGTGAAGCGTTGCAAACTCAGAAATCCAACGACGATATGATATACACGTGTGTGTATGTGTGGGACTGACATATTATAAGTCTGAATATGTGCAGTCATCCTTCATCGTTTCCTTTCTCTGAGTGAGAACGACTGAAAGTTTACACACTTCGTTGCGAGAATCCTGTCCAAATGAATAATACCTCGTGAAAGAGAAACATCGAGAGAGAAGTGAGAGAGTGAGTGAGGGAGAGAGTCTCACAGTGAAAGAGACACTGTACATACGCATCCACGTGATGGGAAGAAAATATCGTCTTTCCTCATCGTCATCATCATCATCAACAACATCAAATAAGAAAAACCACGCAGCCTACCAGCTCTATTTCTCTCATCCACGCTAAGTGCTCGCGGATACCGGGAGAAAGCATACATTGATGAGTACTCTCCCGTTTCTGGCCAGCTACGTGGTAGAAGAGAAGTAATGATATGGTTGATAAACTTAGCCACTGCCACACAAGAGTAATATCGTGGAGAAGTGGTAGCAGCAGGTTGTGTCACTACAAAAGACAGAGACACACATTCACTTGTTTCAGATATAGGGAAACATTGTTCCCAAAATAAGTACACACTCGTCCCCGTTTTGTAGCCGCACTTGATTAAATGAAAGAGCGCGTTTGTATACTTCTCTGGCTTCGTTGTTTGGTGGAAAAAGTCCAGATCGATAATAGAATCAAGAGAGAGAGTGTGTGAGCTGAGAGAAATATCAGATTTTTGAACAGCTTATCACATTATATGACATGCCACACATATGCGTGCCTGACCTCTCTCTTTATGCTCAAGATTTCCTTTTTTGAACGCTCAAACTATTTTTCTCTTATCTGTTATGGACATAATCTTACGTTTCCAAAAATATGTTGTTGAGGTCAACGTGCATCTCTCACGATGCCTCCCTCTTGCATGTCATCAGGGGGAAAACAAAGTGTATTCATCTGACTTGCGATTGACTTTTGGAGTGAAAAATCCTCCCTGTACCAGAGGGAAATTCTCGCTGATGTTTGGATATAAAGGTATATTTAATCTGAAGATGAAAACTTTCCGTGCAACGCCTCCTCTTGTATGGTGTAGTAGAGTGTTAGTGTATGTCGTGTATAAAGATTCAGTTTTCCGTTGGATATTGTTGAAGTGTGTTGGCACTTACGACAGGTCATTTTTTCTTTCACTCTCTCTCCTTCTCATGAGCTTATTCAGGTCAATCATTTTTATGACATGAAGGACACGATAACCTTTTCACATTTGACTTGTGAGAGAAAGAAAAGGAACAACTTGAAACGGAATTTTTCATGCATTCATTTCCCTCATTCTCTTTGTACAATCTTCCTCTTCCAGATATTATCAGGAGTATTATTTAACAAAGTTTCTCAAGTTGAAGTTATTCCTCTTCCAATCCAGTCAGTCAGTGCAGTACCAATCCTTATGCAAGTCATTCACAATTGTGTATGATAATAGGTTGATTCTCATGTAAAACAAAACCGTAGCCCCCTCAAAGGTCAAAAGGGAGAAAGGAGAAAAACGGGAAAAGAAAGAACATACTTAAAATAAAAATCCCACGCGGGATATATTCTCTCTCGTTCTTCGTTGAAATGAAAAGAGTTCAGGAGATGATCCTCATTGTACATTTCTGCCAGTCTGAAAATCACCTTTAAACCCCCTCGTAAAGGGAAACAGATAAAGAGATACATCCAATATATTAATTATACGATTCTCCACCCGTGTGTGTGTGTCTTCTTTCGCGGAAAAATGGAGTGTGTACTAATCTCTCGTTTTGTACGTGTCTCCCATTTCCTCTTTCCTACCTCTTTGCATACGTGTTCACGTTACACGAAGACACACATGCGGAAGGAGGAGAAAAAGAAGGAAAACTTTGCTACGGCTTCTGCTAATCTTTCAAGTGAAAGTCAGCTTGTTTAAAAGAGGAAAAGGGATAAAAAAAACCCACATTTTAAACAGAGTCTACCATCTCCCACGGAGAGAAAATAGAGAAAAGGAGTCGAGGATGGCAAAAAATGAGAGAAATTTTCCCTCCCATATGCCTCCGATGAATATATATTATAAAAAAGTTTTTTGCAAGTATATAATCATCTTTTACATAATATCCCCTTTACCTTTTTTCATCCAAACTATGAGTAGCTCTTCCCACTCTGTATTTTGGATGTGTGTGAGGTTCATGAAGCAGACTTACAAGAGACCATTTGGCTTGACTAATGTAATCATTTTTATGTGCATGGGTGCGTGCTCCCATTTTCCCCTTTCCAATGGAGAAAGAGGAACGTGGAAAAAGGAGGAGAGGGAATTAATCACTTTATGGTACATTTATGTATGCACTCCTCCCAAAAACGACTTTCACTGGTGTGCCACTCTGCATCCAAAACCGAGAGACTTTTTGTGAAAAAAAATCACAATTAGTTTTTTCTTTTTTCAAATAAAACAAAAAATGCGAAAGTGCAAAGAGAAATAATACAATCCTCCATGTAGAATGTTGTATAAAATATATACAACATTCTACATCTTGGCCTGAGGTTATACGTAATAATTCTCACGGTTTATCATTTCTAGCTTCTTGACGTGAAGGGATTTGTCGGATGTTTGCTTAATCCGAGCAAGTACGAGAGTGACCTTTCTCGCTCTCCACGTCCTCGAAGTTTAATATTCTACACAACTTGCCCCCTCCCCTCCTCACACACTGTCAACCACAATAATTTTCCTTGACAACTTTGTTGGCTCAAGTGTATCCACTCTAATTCTCTCTCCGCGTATGGACTAATTAAGGGCTGGTTTAACTTCGCCTTATACAAATACTCATCGACTCCGAGTCTTTGAAGAAGGTAAGAGTAGTTTTCAGTGATGTGAAGCCTTGTTAAGGAATGTCGAGAGACAGGCTGTAGCATATTGCAAAGAATTGTTGGTTTACATTTGTGTTCCCCTCTCGGCAGTCGCAACTATGTAGTAATTGTGCGAGTCCTTCCATCAAGTAAAAAAAAGTATGAAGAGACCCTAATAAATTGAGAAGTTGAGTACACAGCTATACCTACGTCAAAACTTTGTGTATTGCCTCATGTTTTAATGTTCTCTCTCATTCTCATTAATAATAAACACTGAAGGTCATTTGAAGGTAGTGGAATGTACTATTAATCTTAATGGATTTAGAATTTTTAAATACAACTCCGTAGCTTCAAGCTACGTGTAGGACACTCTTTGAATTCTTTGAAGAGACGTCATACAAGTCACCACAGAAATGGTGGCAGTGGGGAATGTCATGTTTTTTAAAATGATAAAATGCTCTCCTTTACAGTCGCGAGAATGCGTAACGCTATAACACACGTATATTGCCAAAAAAACACAATGTGTGCGTTTATAAAATATACACATGGTTACTCAGAGCTGCCATTCACATTGTCATACCGTCCCATCTCACTTTTCGACAAGAAAAAAGGCACTTCAGATGGAGAGACTTAATGTGCAATGCAATTTATTGGGGATATTATAGTGTGTTGTCGACATGTAGGTACAACACTGGCACACACACACATGTTGTCTAATAAGGAGTTTTTTGTGTTCAATTTTTTTGTCTCTCTCTTCTCTACTTTTTTGAGTGTCACGACGTAAACACGCGTCCAAGTAAGCTTACCTTGTGCATATCTAAAAGTGTCCAACATGCATTGCTTTGCGCTCATAATTTCATATCCATTTATACACCACCGCTTATATAACGGTGAGAGGACAATGATTGAAATCAATAAATTCTCTATGTACATATATATATGATTACGTTTTCAACATGCCTCTGGCTAAACTTCTTCGTTGCTGTTCTTCACTCGAAGAAAATCAGTGAACTGTTGTGTCTGCAGAAAACGGACTCACTCTCGTAGAATGCTTGTCTACACAACATTTTTTCCACTTTTGAGTCTCCTCTGGTAAAGTATGTGTGCTCAGGAGAGATGTAGAATGCATTCAATTGAGTCTCAATAAAATCCCTACAAAAACCACTGAGACAGAGAGGCTACACACTGTACTGATTATATAGGAGCAGTTCTCTCTCTCAGTTTTGCAAGACAAAAAAAATTTGCAAAACAAAAAGAAATATGCATAATAATCATTACCATGCACATATTAGTCACGGTGAGAGACATGCGTATACCTACTCAGTCTTTTTGGTGTATGACATCCGATGAAAAGGAACACGAACACGGTATGAAATAAATAATATAAGAAAAAATCATATATTTTGCAAGCTTTTGATACGGAGCTGATTCGAGCATGTTTTTGCCTAATCGGATATTTTTGCCGATGATGTTGATGTGCACAAACGCACACAAACATACACACACACACACTTAAACATCTCAATTTTCTTATTTCGCGAACCACCACGATAAGTATGAATTTTTGCGAAATCACAAAGAGAGAGACAAACGAATCATGGGCTGTACCTTCTCAAGACTTTTATCTCATTTTCCAACGACTCTTCCTTCCCTTTTAGGGCCTTTTTGTCGATAATTTTAATGGCGTACATCATCGTCGGGTCCTCCTTGCTTTGGGCAAGTCGCACTTGTGAGAATGCTCCGCTGAATAAAGAGACAGAAAAAAACAAACGACCGTCACATACTATGGACTATTATGCATACCTGTTTCTCATTGAAACATCGTCAGCTCAACAACAAACTTCTCTGTAAAAACTTGCTTTCCTGACATAATTTTAAGACTGTGTTTAAGCCACTCTTTAAACGCAGATGTCACTCCATATGGAGAGAGACTCACGTTGCTTTTTTCTTTGAGAACAATAGAAAACTATGTTTGTATCTATAGGCACACGAAACGAGACGGGGTTGAGCCTCATTTCGTCTGTAATTTTGAAAACTTGCTGAGAATATTATGCGTGAGCTATATAGTGTGTGTGGTCTTACGTTCCGAGGACATCTTTCATGTCGTACTTGTCCTCAAGAGACGGGGACGACTTTTCTTGCTCCTTGCCCTCCTTTTTGAACTTTTTCGTCGAGTCCTTTTTCCCGAAAAGTGGCATCTTTTCGGGAAATGATAACTCTACCTCCTAAAATTGGAAATCCTCTGCTATTTTCGGCAGTCCTCTATGTCCTGTCTCTCGTACGCATAAAGACGACCACAACGACCGTGATGAGGATGGGTGCACTTATTATTTTTCAGCGCTCAGTCAACGCAATTTTTTTAATGAAACGCTGCGCTCTCCTCAGTTCGTGTGTATATTATTATATTTCCCCTCGTCGCTCTTCCACTCCAACGTTTCTCGCTCTCTGTTGATGTGTGCGAACACGAGAACCACTGCACTCAGACTGAAGGCAGAGTAGTGAGCCACTGTATAAAGGTTAAAGATTGTCGATCTTAGTCGTAGTCTCTCTCTGAAAAAAAGTTTTTCTCTGGGTGTCTTATGTGTTGTGTGAGTGTGTGTGTCATACCGAAAATTGGGTACTCGCGACGGCGCTCTCACTACTCCCTCACTTATAAGTGTGATGCCCACTGTGTGTGTGTCTTGTCCTCTCTATTGCCGACTTGAATGTGCACTCGCAAAACATGCCAGGGCACACCGAGCGAGAGAACTTCTCGCTCGTACACATTCAGAAACCTCACTGCGTTACTTCTCGCTAAAACTAACTCGCATACTACCACTCTATCCGCTAGTATCACTATGCCTCTCTTTAAAAATCCTTAACGTTCTTTATACGCCTCTATGTACATACTCCCCGTTTGAGAGACGTTACGATCACTTCTGTTTCCAACCATTTTCTTTTCTTCCTTTCTTGAGCTCATTCTTTCAGCGTTCTTCTCGAGTCTCTGCATTTTCCTCCAAAAAGGAGAGTTTTTTTTAGCCGTTCTCGCATTTTTGCAATAATATCCTCAACACGAACTATTCCTCGTATGTATACACAAACGTCTTGAGCTTCTTCAGGATGATCAACATCTTGCACACTGATAAAGCTCGTTGAGTTTGGAGGTGCTCTCTTTTTTGCAAAAATGAAAAAAAAGCGGATCCTCCGTCTCTTTGACTCACTTTGTACAGGGATGGTCACGTTGTTCTAGGTGGGACTTGAAGGAACAGTAAAAGATAGCCTTAAAGTATCTCTGCTGTCCCTCTCGTTTGATATTGCGGAGAAGAGGTGAGTACTTTTTTTTCAAGAGTACTTCCAAAACGGCGAAAAGGTCGTTTTTACTTACATATTATATATGCTGGCAAAACTTATATTCTATTTCTGAGAGTAAAGGCTTGAGGGGGCGGTTTAGAACGAGAGTCTTTTTTATTCCTTTTTCTTGAGGGACTTTTTTGCACTTCCCTCGGACATTGTAACACAGCGAGCATAAACGAAGTACGTTTTGTTGGAGAGAGAGAGAGTAAATGTGTAAAGGGAATTTAGTATTATCTCTGTTCTCCAGAAGAGCGTGAAAAGGTCTTGTAACTATGACCACATTACATCTCGAAAGGTCGTTGCGGATTTGCCTTCCGCGGACAAACAATTCTGACTTGATCCTCCGCTGATCATTTAATCTGTATTAAGGTTCAACTTGTAAAAAAGGGGAAAAAGACGAGCAACTTTTCCTTGAGGGAGTGTTGTGTGGGTCCTCGTAGAAAAAACAGATTATACAGGCTCTTAGGAGCCACGGAAACTCGAGAGATTTCAACGGAATCACATGGCAATTACGCGTCTGTGTAAATACACAGAGAACTTGTGGAGAGGGGCACAGGACAAGTAACCGCATTATATGTTTTGATGTGGAGAAGAGGAAGGAGGCCCATCGTATATCCTTTCACATGGGATTGCCCCGAAGGCAACACAAGAGTCGTGAAATGTTTCCCTCACATCATCCACCAGGATGACCTCATTCTGTGGGAAAAAGTCTCCAGTGTTACAAATACCTCGTGTTACGTTTTCACTTGTCCAGATTGCGGGTAAAAGGGGGCAATTATGACCGCTTCCTCGAAAGCTGGGAGAAAGCGAGTAACCCGAGAGAGTGGAGTAGAGGAAAATTAAATTGTCCATGTAAGCATGGATGTCTTATGCCGGTTGACTTTTTGTCGCCGTGTTTCATCCCTGGGAACATGTACTCTTTGTTCTAGTTGCCACATCAGACAACCGGATGGAAGTCTCCTTTGGTGACTGAGTCAAGAATTGGATTCCATAACAGAGAAGGAGAGAGAGAAAATGAGATATGTATAAAAATGGCGTATGCAGTCGTGGAGAAAGTCTCTGATCTTTTTTTTCCTGAGAGAAAGATCTGGTTGTGAGTGTGTTTCGCTAGAAAAAAACCTCCATTTCGTGAGAGGACAAAGTATTGCACAACTATGAACATGTCAGTGTAACAAGGAAAAGGAAAAAATGTAAACGCATTCTTTTTCTCTCTATCATATTTTTTTCTCAAGAATCAACCGAGTAAAAAAGGAATCGGAATGTACATGATAAGGAAAGCTGATTTATATCTGACAGAACACATAAACATATTGAGTCACGAGAGAAGACAGGGAAAAGGAAGTAGCGAGATAGTGAATTCAGGAAAGATATTGAATTATCATACTGAATTAGACTTTAATCATGTCGAAGGTTATTTGCAGTGGAAGAATAAAATATTTATGTTGCTGACTTGCACACACAACCATTCACAATAATATACACAGACAGAGAGTGGAGTTAACAAGCAACATGTTTTATGATGTGCATGTGCGATGTAATTTTTCTTCTGTGAGTGTGTGACACACAAAGAAACTTATTGCTGTAGGTTTGTGTCGTCTGCCTTTACAGAGATAGAGACGAGAATGAATCAACAAGGACACAAAAAAGGAAATGGGGTCAATTTTTGTAAATATATGTATCAGTCCAAATATACGCAAATTAGGAGGTATATGGGCACGGTAAGAGAGAGAGAGAAAATGACATTTTTGTACTCAATATCTGACTTCTTGAGCACTTACTTGGGCCATTACGAATAAATGGTGAAATGAGATGGTCAGGAATACAACAAGAATATATGATATAGAGATTGTATTTAGGTAGTCCAGAGAGTGGTGGTTGTGTGAGAAAAAGAGAGAGGAGACATGAGACAAAACAAACAAGGGGAAAAATTGCCATTTTTTTTCGTCCTGAGCCCGACAGAAAGAACATGAAACACGGGTTTTTCGCATGCCAGGTCCTCCCATGTACATCCCATTAGAGTTGCTCCTAAATTATGGCTAAATTTATCGGTAATCAAAACGTCAAAAGGATTCAACAAGCTGGCCAAATCCTTGTCGGTGTGGGTTTATGTCTTTCGATGTGTGCTCGCCACTTTGCTCTTTTGAATAAATAACGAAGAGCTCAAACATTTCACAACAATTCTACTGAGGAGCTGAGAGCATTTAGATTACTTGGGCAATGCAGCCGCACACGCAATACGTTGTAATACAAAACAGCTTACTTTTGTTAAATGAGATTTTTTTTAAAAAAAAAAGAAGAGGAAAGATCAGTCTTCTCACCCTCCACCCTATTATGTGCCAATCATGTATTTCAAACTAACTGACAAGGATTTAAACGAGTTGTGAATCGGCGTGAATTGGTCGTGATAAAAAAGTAAAGAATACGAAGCTTGTGCGAAGAAGTGTGCGGGACGACGGAAAACGACGTGTGTCGGCATTCATAACATTTATTATGTCACACCAGAACTCGGTATGCTCCCATTATAAAATATTATACATCATTGGTTTGCGCTAAAGGAAGTTGACACGCCTTGGAAAGATTCGTGTTCGTTTGACATTTCAAAACAACTTCTTAGCAACAATGGGGTATGTGCGCCTTCCAGAGAGACACATAGTTGAAGTAATTGCGAGAATGTTTATACGAGAGGGAGATGCACTCCTATATTTTGTGTTGAACCCAAATGGAGCACTTCAAGTGAAATGGCATGCATGCCGTCCACGTTTCGTTCTGTTGCATGAACCAAACATCACATGAAATGCTCTCTGAGGAACATTAACTTTGTGCGACTTGAAGATAAGTCCAGCCCTTAAAGATTGCTTTGAAGTTCTCTCTCTCTCTTTACTGTGTGTGTGCGAAGAAACTTTTCTTTTTCAAATCACACACACCAGCACAACGAAGCGTAAGCGAAACATTGTTCGTTGGCATGTAATGCAATTTCACAATCCTCAAAACGGGAGTTGACTTGCCTGAAAGCTGTACATAAATATGTGCCATTCGAGGTTTCTGCCACTTTTTCCTGGAGTTTTTTTTTAAAACAAAGACACAGAGAGATGGGGAAACGACGCAGGAAATATAGCGTGTTTGGTCAACAGGGATCTTTTCCTGACATGCAGTCTCTTTATGCAAAATTGTAGGATTGTTCAATGCGTGATATGGACGACGGAAAAAGACTGAGTGTGTGTGACGGCGATGCGCACTGGATTTAACGAATGAATTGCTTTTTGGGGATTCCACAAGAAAGCTTGATGTAGACGAGACTGAGAAACGGTTTTTATGCTACAGCAACTTGTAAACTATTGGATACTTCATAAAAGTGGAAATGTGTAGTGATATCTGTGTGCTCCTCAGTTCGCAGTGTGAACGTCGTACTCCCCAGTAAAAATTTGTATGAGCATCCAACATGCAATGACGGAATGGTTACGACAAAAATTCCGACTTGTTTTAATCCGAGAAAGCTGATTGAAGGTTAAAAGTTAGTTACTTTGGACTGAAAGATGAATTCTCGGGATAATTCATTGATATGACTTCATTTAATTGAAATAAAACAAACCGCCTATTTTTCGACAAACCTAACACTACCTGAATAGTTTCCCCACTGTGATATAGTAGTCCTTACAATTAACAATTTTCAGAACGACGGAAATGCTACTTCAATTGCTGCAATTTAAATGGAAACTTAAATCGCACCGTTTAAATATTGAATTCCATGTTTCATGTAACAAAACACAAAACCGCGCTTATGTAGCTACGACTAATATTAGTAATATTAGTCTCTCATATTATTCACTCTTATAAACTAATAAAGTGCTTATTATTAATTACCAGATTAAAACTAAATATTCTACATGAATATCAAAGAGAATGGTTTTTTTATGTAGTAAGTATTATATACTATATTTTATGCTGCGTTCATCGTCTTACATACAAACTAGAACACAAGTCTACTTTGAATTCAGCGCAGCAAGAACACATGAAGTTGACAGCAACTTTCTCTTGTTATACCGTCGTTTAAGGACGAGTGACGAGGATGTTGGCTTCGGACATTAGAAGCTATTTAAACCCATGTTTCGAAAATCGGTTTCGACTCACCGAGGCAAACCTAAAGTTAATCCAATGCAAATCATATACAGTCGACACTGACTATAACAGCCCTTCCATAACGGTCCAATTTATCGACGCTCGTCCACATGTTAATTTCCAATCATATAACAGTCCGTCAAATACCGGTCACAACTTTGTATCGGTCTTGAAAATGTGCTACCACGAGCTTCACTCCCTGCTTAATAGCGGTCTTGACCGCTAATTTACATAAAATTATGTTACACTTTTAGATTAAGTTTGCATTAGTACACATTTGCATCAATTTGCATTCCGGTACATAGAATGTTTCCTTAATTTGACCTCATGTTTCATGAGCGCGTGGGACAGTTCTTGCATGTAACATCCGGCAAAATTCATTTGGTGAATCGAAGTTGGCTACTTGCGACTTGGACGACTCCAGTGTAATAACATCTGAAGTAGATAACTCCGAAGACGAGGAAGAAGAAGAGCGTGAGCCGGTTAAATCGTCTCTCGCGTTGACTGATCGAGTATTTTCTAGAATACATTGGTGAAGATGTGTGGTACTGCAACTTTAAACTTAGGACTTACCAAAGTACGTTTTTCTTCGTCACACGGATACTCGGGAAGCTTCGAGAACTGATGCCAAACTTAAAAATTCTGTCGACAACATCAGAAAATTTTGAAAAAAGGCCGGGCAACCGTCGAGTACGAGAACTGATGACAACGTTTCCGCTATCTCCAATGTCTCTGGGGCTAATCCAGCATAAGATCAGGAACGTGCCGAGCGTTTTGCCACAAGAAATTCTTCGCCAATGCAATAACGACCTGCTTCGAGTGGAGATCCATGTAAAACGACTCGCGGTTGAAGACGTTGATGCTCGGAGTAGGTTCTCCAACTTGACGCACATCGAAGTAACTAGTTCTCCGCTTCACTTTTCAACCCTACAAATGTTGGCGTTGCAGCCGATTCACGCAGACTTCCTTGTGAACCTCAACAAACGTGTTACATTTCGAAGCTTGTATGAAAAGCTACAACGCTCCGGAGCCGCTCTGCAGAAGCTCAAGCTCACATTGACTTCAAATAGGAAAGCTCCGTGGAACATCAACCGCGGGGGATTTAGATGTTCGACTTCTGCTTCCAAATCTTTCTAGTCTGCAGATTATTTTGAAGGGTTTGGAATCTAAAGTTCCCTTTCACTTCGCTGGACTTCGTGGAGGATTTGAAGGACCTGGAATACATGACCCTGCGGCAGTACTATGATTTCAGCAAAAGGAAAATTAACGAACAGGAACGAATTTTTTTTTCACGACATTCTCGCATCAAGGAACACTCAAACCTGTGGGACATTTTGCCGAAACTCAAACGGTTCTCGCTGACAGACTGGAACAGGCAGGCTATCTACGAACGTTATGGTAGCCCTCCGCTGGTACGAGCAAAATAAAAGAAGAGCGACTTGTGGGCATTCGATAACTGAAGAAGCAAAAGAGAAAGAGACTCGTCATTCTAAAATACTTTTCATTGATTTTCAAAATTTAAAAGTGTCGTTCTAATTGAGTTTTGTATCTTAACTGTGCGATTTTCAATTTGATCATTTTGTTTGTTCTAGACACTAGAACTAGAAAAAAATTTGTGTAAGAATTTAAACTTTTGTTTCTCGGTTTTTATATTTACGCGTTGTTCCCTCCCGTTGAAAACATGTGAAAATTTTAGGCCTTATTTGACCTGTGTCGGAGCCGACAATTCACTTTTAATCAGTGTTGATAAAATTGAACCTTTGTTCTGAATAGAACCATCGAGTCAAAAAGACAGTCACTTATAACTTCTTATTTTAAGAAGCCCTAGTTTTTATGTATTGTCGGTGATTCAATAAAATACCCATACATAAGCACTTTTTTGACTCCCTAGGAGGAAGTGTGAAACGTCATAAATATGAAACTCGCAAAGATTTAACTTATACAGGTCTTGTCTCCTTTAAACTGTAATGGTTTTGACCATTACTCATATAGAGTCCAGTCCATTGTAGTATATAGCTGACGTGACCGCTATTCATATTGCGGTCCATTTTTATATCGGTCTTTGTTCGTGTCGCCCTTGGAAGACCGGTATAAGCAGTGTCAACTGTATACAAAAATGCAGTCGCTTCAAACGTGTCCGATAATCATTTCAAATCACGACCTTTTTGCCATACTTCCACTGCGACATTCAACTCTTCTCACCAGAGCAAACAACGAACATACATTTCTAACACTGACCTCCACAATTCCACCAGCAGTGAACCAGTTTTACAATGTCGTTTAGCGTTTTTAGCATCTCGTCCCCTACAATAAGGAGTGCGTGTCGCAAAACTATGTAGAATACAACTCAGTTTCATAGTCATTAAAAGTATCTTATCCAGGTGTGACCACAGACATTGCGAATCATGAAGTAAATCGTATGAATCTGTCGAAACCTTTCATGAAAGTGTCCAGAGACAAGTCATTTTTAAAAAATCCATGATAAGACGGCCTCTTCAGTAAAGACCAAATTATACAGAGCACTAATTATAGTCATTCATTTCATTCCAGCGACGACACCGATTGGTTCCAAGCCGAAAAGAATGACTTGACAAAATAACTCCAACGCAACAGAGAAAATCCAGGAGTTAAACCGGCCAAGTACCATAGTCATATTATGCAAGACGGTAAAAAAGGCAAGCCCAAGGATTTTAAGCATTTTAGCCTCTCTCCAGCAGTACATCTTCCACACACGGCACACGCATCAAAGACGAAAAACGGCGCTACTCCAAAAAAAGCAGATCAACTTCCACACACGTCTTCTAGCTTCTTTACTACATCAAGTGTACACCACATCGAACAACAGGCCGGACACCACAAAAAAAAATGCAGATAGATAGAAGATATACAGAGTACACCACGCACAACAACGATATATTTTTCTCCCCGAATTTCAGCTCTATTCTCTACAAAAGAGTCCACGTTCAATAATACTTGTAGCGAAGAAGGAATTAACTGAGCACTGTTTTTTTTTTTGCTATTTCACCTTGTGTCCAACATTTTTTCCCCCGATTCTGTCGTCGTCACATCATCATCACCTCGGTTCTCGTAGTGACGATGGTGACGGAGGCACATTATCGTTGAAAAACGGGTTCACTGAGAAAAGGTTGACGTTCGAGGGGACACGGAGAAAACTGATCAGTGTTGCCTGTCATCGGTAATTAAAAGTGTAACAAAGGACGTTTCCACTGTTTCTCCAATTTTTTTTTACAGTTAAAAAGTTGCAGAGAGCAGGAACGGGTGGTTGTAATAAAAGGAAGTGTTTACTTGATTGACGGTGAAGCGGCGAAGTGGGTAAGTGGCCCAAGTAAAAGACGGGTTTAAATATTGTCAATTTCAAATTAACACTTGACAAGGGCTAATGTAGACGTTAGGATGAGCGGAAGTTGGAGATTTGGTGTTGATTTGAGAAAGCCTGGTTGGTATCAAGTTAAACGTTGAAGTATATGTCGGAGGTATGAGGCCGGTTTGGTGATTGGTTCAATGATGACTAATGTCATTGAGATAATTATTTTGTAGTAATTGTGAGAAGGGTGTCGTTGTCAAGTAGAATTGACATGTCGAATCCGGCATCACCTTTTTGTTATTTTGTACGAATGACGAACGCTGAATGTCATTAATCATTTCGTCGTTGTTGTTATCAGCTGGCTAACTGGCTGGCTAATGAACGACCGTACTGTGGGGAGTGTGATTTGTACGGACCAGGAGTGGAGAAGATAAAAAGAGAGACGGTAGTATATTTGTTCTGTAGTCTTTGTAATTTATAATTTTGAATTAAAAATGGAAAATTCATTAGCCACAGGCATAACAGTCGAAGTAGAGGATAATATTATTGTCAATTGCAGTTAGTTGTGGTTTTGATCAGAAATGAAGTGAGGAGTGAAGTTTAAAAGTAATCAAATAATGTGTAAACAGCTCAGCTGATTTCATGCTTTGGAAGAAAATTCTGTTGATACACACAGTGGCCCTCGTTTACGATCTTTTCAATGTTTACCGAGTTTGTCTAGGACTAGGAAAGGTTGAAGTTAATGAAAATTCATTAACTTGTAAATTGTGTGACTTTTCAATGCACTTGGTGTTGTGAAAGGAAATTGTCGAGTTAATTGTAATTTAATGATTGTAATACCAAGTATTGTTTTTGTAGTGAATGAAAGGTATCTGCGTGGAGGTCATTGGACGTTTGTGGAAGGATTAAATCGGCCCTTGGTGAAGGTGGCTCGCAGTGTCTTTTGTCTGTCGGAAACGACGATTGGGTAAGAGAATGTTGTGCTAGTGTGATGCGAAGTGTTAAGAGAACATAATTCTCCACTAACTCTGAGTCACACTTGAGTAATTCTTTAAATGACTTTGTCTCTTGCTTTGTGTACAGATCTTTTGGCTGTGTCGTGGGTGTGTGTTATCTAGTTTCCTTTTCTGACCTTGATTGCTCACAATGGCTGGCTTGCCTAGAAGGATTATTAAAGTAAGAAATTAGTTTAAACAGGATAAGTCACGAAAGGGTCCTATCATGGATTATTTTGACCAATTTGTGTTTACAGGAAACACAGCGCTTGATGCAGGAGCCTGTGCCAGGAATAAGTGCAATACCAGACGATAACAATGCCAGATACTTTCATGTCGTCGTTGCAGGTAAATACGCATGACAAGTTACTGCCAATTGTTGTAAACCTTGAGTATTCCAACGATATCACGTGTTTTTAAAAATCTTTATAGGACCAGAGGGCTCACCGTTCGAGAGTGGTGTCTTTAAGTTGGAATTGTTTCTACCAGAAGACTATCCAATGTCAGCTCCAAAAGTTCGATTCATCACTAAGATTTATCATCCAAATATCGATAAACTGGGAAGGATTTGTTTGGATATATTAAAGGGTGCGGAATGTTCATGTTTTATTATAATGATGCTTATTATCCTGTGGCGTTGAAATGTTTAATTATAGCCAGCAGTGCGTGCGTTTATAAATATTTTGACTCTTTTTTAACAGATAAATGGAGTCCAGCACTTCAAATTAGGACTGTCTTATTATCTATTCAAGCTTTATTGAGTGCTCCAAATCCCGATGATCCCTTAGCAAATGATGTAGCAGAATTGTGGAAAATGAATGAGCAGGAGGCGATTCGTAATGCGAAAGAATGGACCAAGATGTATGCTCTAGGAAACTAAGAATATGCGATAAAAAAATGAGGCAGTGATAAAACATGTATTCAATTTCTCCATAATTTTCTAAGGATATGCATAATGTTGCTATTCTGGATTATATTCTGTTCTGTCAAACAAATCCTATTACAACGTGACTTCCGTTGGGTTTATTCAACTCAGCCAACAAACTATTATATCTCAGCAAGTGGTTCTTGTACTCAGTGAATTTTAAAAACTTGGCCGTGTTTCTGTTACAAATGGGTGGAGTCATTCCTGAATTTGTGTTGTGTGAACTTCGTCGCTGTCATGGCTTTCCCTTAAGTCTCAGAACTTCCCTTTATTTCAAAAACTGCGAATCGTATGGAGGCTGACATAGAGCTGTGAAACATAATTGAAATGTGTCTACAACGCGTACTTCTAAACTAATGTATAAATTAAAGTGATATTGTATCTCATTGTAAGATTTTTCAGTTATTTATAAAAGTGAATTATTGAAACACTACTCAGCCTTCATTTCAAAACTCGAATAATGTGCCTTGTCATCATCGTTGCTCACTGAAATTGTGAATGTCATTTGGAGGTGAACGACGTCAACTGAGGTGCATGCATGATAAAAATGACATGACGAACAACGTATTTGTATGCATTTCGTAATATTGCATTTTTATTAGGGTTTCTATATTTGCCAATTAACTAAAGACAACGATTTTGAGCGAAACAATACAATTTTAGCGCGTTATAATAAAATCTGCATTTCGATAGTGTTCAGCACAGTGGCTGGTAGCAAACCGATAGATAAAACTGATAAAAGATTTGTAATAATTAATAAACTCATTGAGATGATAGGATTTTCCGTTGTGTTAATACTTGAAATGAAAGTTTTCACGGTAGTTCATGATTAGAGAAGCAAACCAAAATCCCGTATGCGTAATTGGCGTTCAATCAGTGTTCAGGCAAAAACAGCCACTTGTGGACAGTTTGGAATGGTGCACAAGTCAGCAAGAGCTTTCTCCTGCTCGGAAGACCAAGTAGTGCGGGCTTCAAGTTGGTTGAAAAGTACCGGTTTCCTGCAGTAGGTACACTCCTAAAAATAGAAATACAAAAAAATTGAAATATGTACGTGTACACGTCAGGTTTAAGCTGTATACGAGTCATCCATAAAGTCAACTCATCACGGGCTGCACAATGGGTTTTTTTTGTGTACCTGAGAGCAGAACTTTGTTAACGGAATGCCCATGTCTTTCCAAACTTGAACCAAATCAGAGACAAACTGGTCAATCATTTCGACGGTGTGATGAGGAGTCACAGCAATTCGCAACTTCTCCTCTCCTCTTGGCACAGTCGGGTAGTTGATGGCTTGGACGTAGTGACCCTTCCGTTTCAAGAGCACGTCGGAAAGCTCACTGCTCAAGGATGGGTCGCCAATCTGCCGTAAAGGAAATTGCATGTCATTCAACATCGTTTATTCACGCCACATTACAGCCAGCTCTTTGTAGGATCTCGTGTCTAGCTAGCCGACACACACAACCATAATATGCGCTCGCCTACGCGTTGCGAAATCCAACAAAAAAGCGACTAATGGGTAGAAAATGTTGCTTACAAAGACTGGAATGATGTGGGAGGGTGTGTGTTCCACCGAGATTCCCTCAGCCATTAACTGTTCCCTCAAATAACGCACATTGGCTTGGTGACGAGCACGAAGTTGTCGTCCTTCATCAGATCTCAAGATTCGCACCGCACTAAGTGCTCCTGACAAGACAGTCGGGGGCAGGGAGGTCGTGAAAATAAACCCTGCGGCGTAGCTTCGTACCATATCCACCAAATTGCTACTGCTGGCAATGTATCCACCAATGTTCCCAAATGCCTTTCCTGATGAAACAAGTCAAAGTCCCGAAATGATACTTACATTGCCCCAATATCTTAATTGTAGAAAAAATAAAAATACGGCGTGTCTCACCTAAAGTTCCAGAGATTACATCCATTTTGTGTAGAAGCCCTTCCCGTTCCCCGATCCCAGCTCCATTCTCACCGTACAAACCCACGGCATGGACTTCATCAATGTAGGTGATTGCCCCATACTTATGAGCAACGGTACAAAGGTCATCCAACGGGCAGACGGCTCCCGTCATCGAGTGCACCGTTTCGAAAGCCACGATTTTCGGGATACTCCCATCCACCTTTTGCAGCATCTCTTCCAAGTGCGAGGGATCATTATGTCGGAAGATATGCTTGGGCACTCCGCTATTCCGAATCCCTTGTATCATCGAAGCATGATTGCCAGCATCAGAGAAAATATGGCAGCCTGTGCAGAGACCAAGAGAGAAACATAATTTAGTATATAGAAGTTGACGACTGGGCAAACGGACTCCTCAACATTGCAGAGCTTGTACGACAAGTTGAGAACTAGATTATAGAATCTGCATACCGGGTAATGTGCGAGCCAAGGTAAACAGGGTCGAGTCATTAGCAACGTAACAAGAAGTGAAGAGCAAAGCAGCCTCCTTTTGATGGAGCGAAGCCAACTCAACCTCGAGCTTCTCGTGGTACAATGTATTTCCAGAAATGTTTCGAGTGCCACCTGCCCCAGCGCCATGCAATTCAAGAGCATCCCTGTACAAAAAATATTAACAATAATATTTTACATTTTTAACCTTTCACCTCTCGATAAATGACCACCACATCCACGATACCTCCACTAAATATTTATTGTT
The DNA here is from genome assembly GCA_027743745.1 of Alloscopus bannaensis. Classification (NCBI taxonomy): domain Eukaryota; kingdom Metazoa; phylum Arthropoda; class Collembola; order Entomobryomorpha; family Entomobryidae; genus Alloscopus; species Alloscopus bannaensis. Next base: position 175,769 of record JAHZMW010003765.1, read on the forward strand.
CTTACCGAACAGCCTTTTTCACCTCAGGATGACAAGACATGCCCAGGTAGTCGTTAGAGCACCACACCGTAATCGGCCGTTCTCCCCAGCTGTACTCCTTCGCCCTCGGAAAGTTGTCGGCATGACGAAGCACCTTCTTGAAGACCCGGTAAGAGTGGTCAAACTTCTTCTTCATGATCTGCTCATGGAAGAACGCCTCGTACGGAAAGCTCCCCTCAGGCTTCTTGACCGAGTCGTATACATCCTCAAGGACGACCTGAGGAGCCTGCTTCACAGCCGATGGTGGAAACGCGGAGTTGACAAACGGACACTTGGCAGAGTTCCCAACGTTCTCAGGGTCTAAACCAGGAGGTCAAAGATAAACACAACATCAAACTCTGGAAAACCACTTCACCCGACCTTCTCAACACCACCGTTTCCGATTTTTTAAAAAGTAACCTTACTTGTCGCCGCTGCAGCCGGAGCAGTAGACAACATCCGAGTTAGGACGGGACATTGTTCGCCATACTTCTTGACGAGGTTCGTCCCATAATTCCGAACAAACGCAGTGGGTAAGCGAGTAATAAATGGACACGGCATCTTCGCCCAGTTTTTCCTCCTCCGTGTGTGATCACAATGTTATATCTACACGAAGAGAAACAAAAGTATCAGCCTGCTGACTAAAAAAAAACTTTGTATCCACCTCAAAACTTTTAGTGGGGCTCTTCTAGACGGGGAGAGAGCACATTGCAATTTTCATCTGCCTCTCTTGTCGCCGAATGTGGAAGACTGAGTTGGCAGTGGAGTGGTTATATGAGAGCCACCTCATTTAGACGAGTACTTTTTTTCCTCTTCTGCTGCTTACCCAACAACCAACAATCAGCCAGATTGACTGTGTCTTCAGTGTGCGTGTGTGGTTTTCACAAGGTTTGTTACGTAAGCGTGTACCAATTTTATTGCCTCCCTGTGCACAAATTATCATACAAATATGCATGAGTCTGTATAGCGAATATCTCATAATAATAATATTCGCCACACACGTTGAGCCAAAATCAGTAAAAACTTTGCATTTCACTGATAGTATTCTGCAGTATCCACTAGACAATGCGATGCATATAAAACACGATACATATCACTCCCAGAATCAGAATGAACGCTGCTTTGCAAGCATGTAAGCAATATCCTATACAGTTTTGTGGTGTGTCTCGACTTGTGCGGTTTCGGTTTTCAATTCACTTTCCAAATGTCTATGCAATCTAACTAATGGTACGTAGTACTCTTATGGTTTGCAAGTGACTTTGAGTTTCTCTTTGCATAATCAAATGATGATTGAGACGAGATTTATTGGAGTACCTGAAAAATAGATGCTGCATCATTGTCAACTCAATTCTTTTTCGTTCTTAAAGAGAGGACGACTATAATGCATCGTCTTGAATGTGTGATGACGATGATTATGATCTCAGCACCTTTTTTGCTGCTTTGGTTCTAGAATGATTACTTACAGAGACAATTGAAGAGAAATCATTGGCATTCCAATATTTTACGCTTAGAAAAAGGTTAAAGAGTCTATAAAAAGTATACGTGTCATTCATTCAGAAGGGTAACAACTATGCCGAAACAATCTATTGACTCCTGCAGCTTCACTCAGGGTCTTCAGAGAAGTGATTTTTAAAAACCAATTTTTTCTTTCTCTCTCAGTGCAAAGCAATTTTAATCTAAAACTAGTTTCGACCTGCAATTATTAGCATTTGCAGATCTAACAAAAAGGATGTTTGCATTCGTGTTTTTTGAAGGAGAATCCGTCTGTTCAGCAAAGTCGAAAGAGTCATCGCGGTCAGACTCACAATGAAATAATATTTTTTAAACGTCGACAGAATTATAATAGTCTATTTTTCTAACCACTTTGCTGGCGTCAATGGAAACACGAGCTTACACAAGCATAAACTGCCCATTCAAATATGCATCGTCGCTTGTCACTCAATTGAAAAGTGTCAGTCAATCCCGATCGTCATCAGTCAATTGAGAAAAGACAGGTGCATAGAAAAAAAATCAATTACAATTCATATTCCGTTCACATTTGTAGCAAACCACTGCCACCAAACAATCCACTAAAGAACGACTCCATTCTCTAGTTGATTTCGAAATTTATGTAATTCAATTAGCAAGCAGGTTGTCTAGCGTCAGAGATGAACTTTGTTCTTGATTTGTCATGCATCATCATCCATCACACTCACACTCCTTGCCTATTGTTATGCCGATGGAGGAGCAAACAAAAAAATAATCGATACGAGCACATGATTTTCCCTACCGCACTCCGCACACTCCAGAGAATCCCATAGAGAAGTTTTTTACACAGGACGATATACTGTGAAATGGTATCACTAGGTGAAAATCTAACTTCTCTCTTATCACAACCCTTCCAATCCGATAAAGAGAGTTGAGTAGTGAACACTACAAAATGTCACCCTGGCAGTCACAATTTTCCATAATGATGTAGTATGAAAATAATGGAGATGTAATGGAAGCTCAATATTTTCAAGAACTTTGACTCACCTTTAAATCACAGATATCTCCAATTACAATAAATCTCCTCTCCCCGTGTATTTTGGAAGCACCACTTGACAATCGACTGAAGCAGTATAAAAGTAGTATCACGTTGATTCCAGAAAGTTTACTTAAGAGTAATATTATTATAAGGATGAATGATGGAAAATTTGATGGGATTGCAGAAGAGAGAGCTCTGCACACATTAGAGGAAAGGTGAGTGTGTGGCTGCGGCCCAAAGAGAAAATGTGGTGCACACGCGAACGTCACTCTGCAAATGAGAACATGAACAGAAGTTTTGCCTCAAGCTTGTCACTTGTGGAGATTGTGATGCCAGCTTGAACGATGCCGACTCCCAAGGTTCACACTAAAATGATTTTTGATGACCAGTAACCAATGGTAATGAGGTAGAAGAGAGAAGGAGTAGTTGAGAGTTTGGTAGTTTTAGATGTTAAAATGTGAGATAGCACGAGATGAGAAAATGACCAATGTGAAACTCGACAAAATCATGAAGCACCTGCCTGCCGTGATGTGATGTCTTCTACCATTTCTCACCCAAGCACAATTTTAATGACGATATGCAATAGGTTAAATGTGTTGACTCACACACACACAGTGGTTTGCCTCAAGTGTATGAAATTTATGTCGTGTAACTGAAGACGTTACTACACACAACGAGACAAGTGGTTGTGATTGCTCTCCATTTGCATAGGAGGTAATATAATGGGAAATACGTCAATCGGTGACTATTGGATTGCATGTCGTTGTCTATTTGTTAATGTGATGACGGGGTGGTAAGGTGAGGTGGCGCATTGATAACAGGGTAATGATGTTGTCGTCAAGGAGGACGGTCGCTTGTACAAGCGCAAGGTGGGCGCAGGTGTAAATGAGAAAAGCGTACAAACTTGGACGGAGGATGAGAGGGAGTGCCATTAAAGTGGAAAAACGTCTCAGCCTTGAGGGCAGCGCTTTGGGTGTCTGTCGAAGGGATGAAAAAGACGTTGCTACTGAGTCTTTTACTAAAAACAATTGAAGTGGACAAAATTATAAAGGAATTGGCTTGAGAAATGTTCAAAGGGGGGCATTTCCGTCGAACCTTGACTCAAGTACTAAACGCCTGATTTTAACGGTGCTTTGAGATGATGACAAGAGTTTGAATTGAACAGAATTGCACCACATTTGTGAACTATATATCACGCTACTCTCTGCATACCTCGTGTTGGACACGTTTTATCACGCGCTCACGGTCGATAAGGTGTCTGATAAGGGCTGCGGTGGCTTTAACAGGTGGCTAATAATTAGGAGAGAGTGAAGGAGAAGAATTGAATGTTCACTTCGACTTCGACGAAAGAAAATGAAATGAAATATGCTCTCGCTCAGTGTAATTGCGTAGGTAACCAAATCAAACTAGATATAACCAGTGTTGATTGACCCAACAAGCGCAAGTCAAGCTGCAGAAAGCAGGTATTCAAATTCAATAAAAATATTCCATACCATGTTTGTGTAAAATGTGAAGGAAAAGAGTTAACTCTGCAGTTGTTCAGTGTTGAGCAGCATGCAGTGACAAAGTGCATTGCAGTTATTGCATTTTCCATTTCGGGATTGGGCCACCTCCGTTCGACTTTATCATGATGGCAGAATGATAGTATTATGTCGGTGTGCATGCACATACAGAGAAGAGAGTATTTATACATGTTATGAAACTTGTTAGACAATGGAGGTCTTTTTCAGCGGTTGATACACGGCGACAAGAATTTGTCACCAGAATGAAATTTGACTTTGCTGACACGCACAAGACAAGAGCGTGAGTGTAGATGAATGAAGTTGATTCATGAAGAACGGAAATAGTACGCTATACATCGGTTTAATATTTTCGTTCATATACCGTATTACGGACTACATGAATGAGTATCAAGTATGAAGGAGGAGCTTCTTTACTGCATATTAATGATATGAGAGAGAAAATTTTAGAGTTTGCCTTGAAGGCACAAAAGTATCAAAAGAAGTAACAACGGAGCGATGATGTTATCCTGAAAATGACATTTTTAGGTCTACTGTGTACGGTTCATATTGATATGGAAATGAGAGCAAGATCGATAACAAAGGGGTCACTTGTACTTCTAAAAATGTGAGCATGAATTGAGCTCAGCTTTTGGATGCGAGGATGCGAATAGAATTTTTCTGACCTCATGAACAATCGTCATTCTCCTTTTGTTGCACTTTCTTTTGACTCTGTGTAATACCCTGGAAAAACTGACATTTGCAGGCGTGGTGTGGGAAAATTCTTTGAGATGTGGAAACAGGAAGTAGCATAATATTGTGTTAAACATTAAACATGAGCACATCATTTGTTTAGTAGATGTGTTTGTTGATTGCGTGCTTTGTATTTTTTAGCTTGAAAGCAGGGAGATCTTTAGGAAACTAAATTTAAAGAGATAAAGCCTACCGAAACCAGCCGGTCGCAAAATAATACAGATTAATAGGGTTAACTTAATATTCACCTTCGACTCGTATATGTAAAACACGTGTAGTTGTACAAGATATTCTACCAAATCGCTTAACAAAATCAGATATTAAATTCTATGCAAGGTAAGGGTCTTCGCAAGCTGTAATAATTCATAAAAGCATAAATGAAATAATAATTTTGGCAGCAGATTAGCAGACAATTCTTCAGGCCGGTAAATCGATCGGCCGACTTTTTTCATAACCCTAAAATTTGTTTAAAGGCATTTTGAACGCTACCACATTTCAGCCGGCATTTTTCGGTATTCCCTTCAAAAGATTGAGGTTAATTTGAAAGATGCACATCCGTGTTGGGCACAGAACAACAAAAGAATAGAAAGGATATTGCATGTGTCGTGTGGTACAAATCAGTAAACGTTTTGATTGATTGATCATTTTATCATTTACTATTTACATGGCCACCTTTGTTGAGAATGAGGACAAGCCATTTTTGGTGCGGTTGATGGCTGTAGAAGGAGTACCAATCCTGTCTTGTCATAGTAGATAGTATGTGCGCTAATCAAATAGAAACGATCTTAGCTCACACGACGAAACAATGAAATGTGTGGACTGAAACCCTTTTCTGATTAGAGGTCCATATCAATTGCTAATATGTCATCATACAATTAAACATGAAGATCTACAACACTGTAATTGGTAGTTTTCGTTCGTTGCAAGGTACTCTACAATGTCACCTAAATGGTCATCTCCAAGCACAAAAAGTGACAATGCCAGAGACCAGAGAATCGAGCATGAAAGCATTGTTCCTAGTGAATTAGTCAAGCTCATGGTAGTGATCCATCGAGCTCAACAAGCTCCAATACGAATGAGTGCATTATGAATAAAGCATAATATCGCGTAAGAATCACAAGAAATTTGTGATCAATGACTAACAACGACTAGAGAAAGAGCAATTGACCTTTCCACCTTCCGTAGTTTGTGCATTTTAAATTGTAGTCATATACACGAATAATAATTAAATATTAGTATTATAATTATTAAGGCTTTAGGATGTGCCATTACGGATGTCATTGCAACTACAAGGTTGTTTCTGTGAGAAGATTTTGCAAAATCTCTATGCATTAATCTCCTCTATTCCTAATAATGTTTGACGTACTGACGTACATTTTTGATGAGTGTTTTTTGTTCGCTGTAGGCATTAGGAAAATCCTACGCTTTGTGGTAGCCGCTAACGATGGCAGTGAAATGTGCGGTTCAATGATGATGCTCACTTAAAACATGGAAGATATTGGTTTTTCTCCACTTTTAATGTTTCCATTCATACATACACCGGCTTACATTCATACGACGGCTGACAACCACCAGGGACACCTCAAGCTCATATCCTAAAAACATATTATATTCTATAGCTATGTTCAACCATTCCATACCTGTTCCTAAACCTCAGAGTTTATAACGATTTCGTAAGATATAAGTACACAATTGTTTCTTCAAGTAAACTACAAAAGTTGATAATATACTCCCATCGTCCAAATTACAAAACAACACTGTACACTTTGATTCCTCTCTTGCTTTATGAACCTACACTATGTACATGTGAAATTTTCAGGTAACTTCCAAACAACAGAGGAAAAAGGCGTCTGTTCCAATTGGAAAACTTGATGATTGACCCATATCAGTACAGTATACGCACGTACAGTTTATATAAGTGTAGGTAAATGTTTTTGGCAGCCATAATAATTGTACATTGGTATACAATACTCGTCTTAACGTAAAGATTAAAAGCCTTCTTGATTGTCTTTAATTGATACAAATACGACTATTTAAATACACTATGTACTATAGTAATATGGTTTTTAAAATGGCACTTTGTTTGAAAAACAAGACTAAATTACAAATTAAAACTTTTTTAATTAAATTAAATTTTTAAAAATCAGGGAGCGGAGTACGTGACACACATATCAAGCAAATAAAAAAAACTGCTGGTATGAATGTCAAGTATATGAAGAAAAAATACTAAATATACACTAACGTAGACTGTATATTATACAATGACTTACTTTTTCTGGGGAGAAATGCTATAAATGACAGAGTGCTCCTCCGAAACTCCTCGAAAAATATTGGAACCTATAAGAGCTAGACACGGTTGACAAATGAAATTTTAAAAAACCTACGCAATGTAATATAAATTGCTATTGTATCGATTAAAACTGAGACTAACGTAAATTTTGTATTTAAAATCAGTAAGTAGCACAGGAAATCATCGTGAGGAATAGTCAAATTCACATTATTTGGAATCAATTCCTGACTCCCAATATATCGTGAATATGGGCTGAATCATTTTTGGCAGTTTCGATGACAATGGTGACACACGCTGACATGTCCATCTGACTGTGTTTGTGCGCATTATGTGTACGTATTTTAAGTTCTTAATTATCACAATTTTTGAAGACAAAGGACAAGATTTGAGTGTATGTATTGTCTGTGAGCAACAGTAATTTTTTTGGATGGAGAAAATGCTGTAAAATGTACAATGGCAGTGACAAGATGAAAAAAAAGAAATGTGTTGTTTGTGAATCAATCGACTTGACCATATGTCAGTAAACAATATGAAGCTCGTAACAATGAATTTGTTATGACATACTAAAAAACACGGAAAGTACACAAAAGGAAGTATACCTATAAATTAATCGAATAATCGAAAGTAAACAACTATTACAGGGTAAGGGGACAAAATCTATGAATTGCAAGTTCTATGATACTCTTCTATTTTTCTAATAGCTCGGAGGTGCTCCTCCATGATTCTGGCGAGTGTTTCGATCTCACTCGCTATTACGTCTGCACGCCGTTCGTGCTCCCCATACTCGTGCTCCATTTCTGAAAGAGTCATTCAAAGGTAAATATTTTATGCGTGTATAAAAACCTCAAGAGAATACAGCTACAAATGTTTAGTAAAGATTGATGTTATTTGTCCACAGTACAAATGGTGCACCGTGGGTCAAGATCCGATAATGGTTTAATGATAATGAAATACGAGTACCTTGAAGCTCTTTCCGCTTATCGCCAATGTTGTTGGCGAGGGTGTTTGCTCTATTCTGCAATTCATCTCTCTCCTTCGCCCCCTCAAACAAGGATAGTTTCGACTCCAGGTCCCGTGATACTTTTCCGTACTCGTCTCGCAAACTGAATGCAACAAAAAGTAAAGTATTTCATACGACGTCTGCTTTTCTTTGACCACAGTCACAAATATTTTCAGAATTGTATAATTGTAAACGCACGTGGAAGCCGTGTCCTGTACTGAGGTCGCATTTCTTAGGGCGGATTCAGACTCATTTTTCGCTTGATCTCGTCGTCGCTCGTTCTGCAGGTTCTTTTTCTGTAACTCCTCCAACCGACTTTTGAGAGCCTCAATTTCGGTCAATGAGTCAGTGGCTGTATGTTCCGCACTTGTGGTCTCGCTTCCAATCTGCTCGTCGTTAAAAAATAACCGTCCCAATCATGAAGACAAACGATGAGGATTTGAATTTACGTCAGTGAATCAGTGAACCTACCTGCTTCAAATCGTAGTCAGCCGCTTCAATATCACCTTTGGCCTTATCAATTGCGGTTTCTGCATTCTTTTGGGCTGCCAGTGTCTTGTCTAGCTCAGCTCGCACCTGAACAGCATCCTGGTGCACTTTCTCGGCATCAGTGCTGTGAAACAAGTCAGACAACAATGACTCAAACCGAAATACACAAATATCTATAATGAGTTAAAACAGTAATGAAATTCTGCTGAGGAATTGCTTACGCAGCAAAGTCTGCCCTCTCTTTCAATGATTTCGCCAACATGAGGTCGCCCTGCGTTTCGCGAATAATCTGCTCAATATCAGTGAGCATATCCACGTTCTTCCGAATTCCCTCTTTCAGCTCGTCAATTTGTTCTGGGCGGAGAGTGATATTTTTGTTCATCACCTATAAACACAGTCCCAATTAAGTTTACATAATATATTTTGTAACAAACAAAAAATATCGTGTTCAAACAAACAATGTTGACAATGCTTACATCTTCAGCAACTTGTCGAATTTCCTCCGGAGTAGCACCTTGTGTTTCCAAAACGTCCTTGATTTCCTCCTCAATTTGTTCCAGAGTAGCTTTAGCTGCTTCAGACATGTTCTTTGCCGCTTGAGTCTCGTCGTACGCCATCAACGCGAGATTTTTGGCCTCGTCCACTTCCGACTTGGTTTGAGTGACCTGAAAACAGAAATAAAACATGATGTACAAAAGGAACCCAACTTCATCGATTATTACGTCAATTACTAAATTTAAAAGCAATATTAATAATGTTTCACAGCTCGAAGAAGATCCTCTGCATCAGCATCTTTTTTCTTCAACGCTGTATGCGCATCCTGTGCGATTTTCAGTGCATTGTCCGCCAAGGTGACTGCGCCCTCACAGGAAATGCCTCCACATCGTCCGCACCCTGCACCTCCGCAGTGAGCATCGCAAGGATCTCCACGACGGTCGCAAACGAGCTCGTTGAGGTCAGGAAAGCTGCCGTTGATGGAGGAAATGTCGGCCTCAAGATCCCTCAACGTTTCCGAAACATCGTCCTTCGTCTTGTTAATTTGTGGGCTGATTTGCACCAACAGAGCTTCAATTCGGTTTCGTTGTCGTTTCGAGTCGCTGAGTAGCTTTTGAACGCCGTCGGCCCTCCTCACGGAGTCATCTGAACGACGTTTTGCTTCCCGTGTTAGATTCAAAGCACCTGAACAATATGCATGAAAGTAGGACTTTAGCCCAAAATTTAAGAAATCAGCTCCTCTTAAATTGTCGACTCATCACCTTCAACATTCGCCTCTTGCAAATTGATCGCTTGATCCTTCAATGAGGCAGCTGAAGTCTTCAAAGCATCCACCTTCATCTCGAGTCCTGCAAGAGAACTGTTGCTACGCAAAATGCGCTCAGAAATGTTTGTCAGCTCTTTGCCAGCCTTGTCCAAATCCGCGGATGTTTTGTCAAACCACTGCCTGCAATATTAAATCAATATTCAAAAATTGGTTCAAATCTCCAAAGGACTACGCAAGTTGTAGAACTAGCCTCACTTTTTCTCGTCAATCATCGTATTCAGATCGTCCAAATCCGAGCTGCTCACACTCGAGCTTTCCAGTAAACGATTGACTTCGTCCACTCTGGTCTTCATGATTTCAAATTCTCTAGTGTACGCCCCTGTAGCACCTTGCTGCTTCACTTGAGAAGCTGCATCCACCACCTTGGACGTCTTTGCTGTGAACAACAGAGAACGTTCTTATCTCAGCGCACAAGCTCCAAGTGCAATCACGGTGAATCATTAGTAGAGACGATTCAATAAAATACGAACCCTTTAGTTCTCCGATGATCAAGTCCCAGTTATTAAAGCACTCTCCGCACTCTCGGCAACTTGGTGCAATTCCAATGAACCCTCTGGCGCACTCGTCACACTTGTGGCCTCCAACCCCAGTGATGCAGACACAGCTCCCGTTGACGCGATCGCATTGCATTGTTTTCGATCCCCAAGTGTTACAGTCGCAAGCTGTGAGTTTAATTGTGCACATTACTCAAACAAGTATTCGACGAGCATTTCAATTTTTGGGAGGAGGAAAATGAAAATGTGCGTTAGCTTACGATAGCACTCTACGTTCGGATCGCCCCAATACTCTGCTTGACACTGGTCGCACTTCCTTCCGCCGAAACCTGGCTTGCAATCACATTGACCATGATACTGTGGAGAAAATTAGAATTAATAAATCATAAAACGCTGACAAAATCAATGTTATGTTTGCGTAATACTGTCATAATTATTTTTGCTCGTCACGTACGGAGTTGCACTGCTTGCTCAATGCCCCAATCTCATCACAATCGCAAGGTTCACACCCTTCGCCACTGGCAATTTTCCAGTGGTTCTCCAAACACTCGTCACAAGTCTGGCCGATGACGTTGGGAAGGCAAGGGCATTGCCCAGTGACTCTGTCGCAAGGACCAATGGTCGCGTTCGTTCCAAGAATGTCGCAA